>JABVXW010000031.1:0-270204 GCA_013365375.1 Litomosoides brasiliensis
ATATATATATATTACTACTGCTGCTGATGTTGATGCTGCTATATATAAGTGACTTCTCCGAAAATAAATATGGAAAAATGAGAAGAGGCGTAGGGATTCATCCTTTCATCACTGATATTTCCAAGAAATTTTTAAAACTAAGGACAAAGTGCACATAGCATTTCAGTCGTCCCTCATTTCATTATGTCTCACCGCTAGCTCTCTCTTTAAACTGAAGAATGTGCACTAATTAGTTCGATTAAATTTGATAAGTTTGAATTCCATTCATAACGCTTTCGTCAAACAAGCCTCGATTTACATTTCATTTCATTCTGTTCAAAATGTGAATAGTTCTTTCAAATGTTCGCCAATGGCTATTTCAAATGCTCTCCCTCTCTGTTTGTATGATATGAGTGAGTAACTATTTCAGTCCCTTCCTTACCATCCTAAATGAAATACTAAAGATGCACAAGGAATTGTCGTCCAAAATTTTTTCGTTTATTGCGTAGGAAGTGAGCCGCTAAATGTAAGTAAAATGAACAAACTGATTCACAAAATGAAACGCTGCACTGTTTGACGAGAAGAGCTGCAGGTGCTTGCTTACTTTCCAATATCCTCAATTTTCACATTTCGAGTTTCATCTTCCAATATCTAAAATCATTCAGTAAGAATTATTGCAAATTGATGAAAGCCACAGGATTATTCCATACCGTACAGCGTGCAACACCTGAAATCATGAAATCCGACTAAAATATATGGTAACACCAATGTGCGTCTATTCCCTCCTGTGTGTACATGTAGAACGTGTGCGTGTATTCAGTTTGCCACACAGCTTTACGCGAAACATTCTATGCAACGATGGAAGCACGGAAGCTTTAAACGTTTACATTTCTATGTGTATATATACATGTGTGTGTGTCTGTGTGTGTATGTGTGTGTGTGTGTGTGTGTGGCGATGCGTGTGTATCTTATATATTGTCTGTAGGTTGTCAGCGAGCATTGGGGCAAACAAGCTCGGCTTGGCATCGGCCATCCGTTACCTCCCTCTTCGACCGGCTATTTCACACTCGCAGGGAAGAGAGGGTCGGGTCCGACCGGTCTCCCTTCTCGTCCGTCAGTCCACCGTCAGCCGCCAGTTGGTACCCTCCTCAACACTCCATGATATTATTGCCAGCTGTCTGTCAGACAGCTCTGCAAATCATTTCATTTTTCACTATCAAGCAGTTTCTTTCGCATTCCATTGTAGGCGACGACCGGGAGGTTAGTGTGTACACACACATACACACATATGTTATATATAGACGTATTTTCTTCAATGTTAAATTTTCTTCCTCCTTCTATGCGTGACGGTGAGAGTGACAAAGAGGAGAATAAGTGGGTTAGAACAGGACAGAGTAGGGTAGGAGTACGGTAAGGGTGAGGGTAAAGGTAAGGAGAGGGTAAAGTAGGAGAAGAGGGAAGCCATTACTGCTCACAGACAGACAGCTGCTCAAACATGCGACAGCAATTTTCTGCAACAGCAGCAGCAACGGAGCAGTAGTTGTAGTAGTAGTAGTAGTAGTAGTAGTAGTAGTAGTTGGATCTTCCCTGTCATTGCTAGTAGTAGAAGCAGGCGGCGATCATACGAGTAGGGATGTGGTATCGTTGTGATAATGGTAAGAGGTTGAGGGAAGATGAAGTGGGAGAGAGATGGGATAATGATGCTGATAACGATAATGATGGTATTAATGATAATGATAACAGCAGTTGGTGGTGACAATGTTAGCAATTAAAGTGAAGAAGTGCCTAGTGCGGTAATCGGAGTCTGCAGCGTTTTTCCTCGATAGGGGAAGCACTGGTTTTTCAACGGGTTAGAAGTGATCACTGTTAATTCGTAGCTGTTCGGTATTATTATAGATTTCATTCTCACTTTTCATTTTTTTTGATTTCTTAGGTGAATTTCAAAGCCCTCTTTTCCTTCACATCCCAGGGAATTACCTTGTGAAGCTGTCACATTATCTTCTCCAGCAGTCCATCCATCCTTCCATTCATCAGCAAAAAACTTCCAAAATTTTGATCTCACACCACTTAACTATTGATGCTATTTAGTACGTCAATGGGAATTCATACTCTAATTGTTTGATTATGTTGATAACAACGGTTATACAGCTCTGTTTTACTTGATCTGTGGAAGGCGAATTTCCGGTCGGTAGCTGATTGACTTATCTCTTCCGAATATTACAAAGATTTTTGAGACCGTCTTCGTAAATTAGATGTCATACTTTGTTTGTGCAGTTTCCATTTGTGGTTTGTGCGTGTTAGCGGAAATGACTGAATAGCAGTGAGGCATTGCGCAGCAGATTCTTCATGCTTTATTAGGTGACTCTACTGCTTGCTCCTCGAAAAACTTTGGACGGTTGAAGCAGCAATAGCGGAGTTGAGTGGATTGGTTTAAAGACTGCTACGATGGGCCTTTTTAAAAGATGCACGCATTTGCAGAGGTTCTCTCTTCTGTTAAGTAAGAAAAATTGTTTATCGGCGTAGAGTAAGCGAAGGATATTTACTGTTTCATTCCCACACTATTGACCTTACTGTAAGTTAAGAGGTCAAGGCATTAGAAGAATTTATTTGATATCATTGCAATTTTTAGCTCAGAAATATGCGGTAAGGCAAGTAAACCATAGCGATGTCTAATCAGAGCCACCTTGAGCGCATGCCTCAGAATGTCCATTTTGCTTCCGTTTGAAAGGTTGAAATTATGTAGCTGTATATATTTGCGTACGTTATACATTGGTAACGATGGAAGACGAAAAGAGAGTTAACTGATAAGGAACTGACGTCTTAGACGATTCGTTATTTGATTATGCTGATAACAACCGTTGTACAAGCACCGTCATTTTTGTCTTTATTTATGGATGGATTATGAAATTAGTGATTTAAGTAAGTGGCATAACAAATTATCTTTTGATTAAACTTCTCATTTTACTGTTCTCACTTCATATCTTCTCTCTCTCCCTCTGTAACCCTGCAACATTTTATCTTTCGTCCTTTCCCTACGGCCTTAGTATCATTTAATTTTCATTGTTCTTTGACACCTCAAGGCTGAAGATGCAGAAATTTAATTTTTGGGCTCGCAGTTGGAGAGTGCGGAAGAGTACAAGAAAAATAACGGGTCTTGTCGTCTCATGTTCATGACAAGGTTTTGTGAGAAATGAAATTCTCAGTATGTTATTAGAATTGATGGTAACAGTACTTGTTTGTACCTTTCATACAGTAAAGATGTGGACGGATGTATTCGTAGGAAATTTAATTCTTTAATTAAAAAGATTGCAAACAAAAGTTAAAATAAATTTGTCATCATCTTTATTTGACGAATAGAACGGGTTTTTTTTGAAATTTTTGGAAATAAGTTGTGGAGAGATGCGAGAATATAAGATGAAGATTCTGTTCAGAGAGAGTAAATGAATCGAGCTGTATCATCAAGTTATAAATCATTTTCTCTGCATGTTTCAGCTCCAGTTTTTGTCATTTATCCGATTTAAAAAATTATGAATAGTATTAGCTAAGGAAGAGCTTAAAATTTGTGTTGAATTTTATGTGGCAACTGCTAAAAGATACGGGTTGTTGAGATGCATTCATACTGCACACTTCTCTTCATTGAAAATTAATTTAAAGTAATCAGCAAATGATGTAGCAACCTTCGGCTTCAATAAACAAGAGAGAAGAGCGGAACGGAGAGAAGCGGAATTGACTCGAAGTATCGATGTCTTGTTTTCAACGGTGGAGGCGGGATACTTCTAAGTAATAAAATAAAATGAATTCATAAAGTTCATAATGCAAAAGCTAAAAGTAGAAAAAGACATTTGTTTTGGATGATGAATGAAAGGATTTTTGCTGAGAATGGATGGAGAAAGATTATTCAAAATTTCTTGTGTTGCTTGTTGTAGTTGAATTATTTAAGTGGAGGAGGAAGCAGTAGATGGAACAGCCTAGACATCGTCATTTCATGGTAGAACTGGGTCGCGTGGTTGCTTTCAGAGCTATTCCAGCAGAAGTTATTTCATCCTCCATCATTGTTCCATCCATATCCATCGGTCTACCTACCAATCAACCAGATATGTATATCATTTTAGCAAATCAAATGTTTAATGGGCGGCAATGATTTTCAATCACTTTCTGCATACCTCTTTTTATATGAAATCGATTGACTTCTTCACTGTCATTCTACTGATTGGAATTGTTAGCTTAAATTCAGCCTTTGGTAGGTTCATTCCTTCTTATTGCTTTATGTAAATGTAAGTGTACAACAGTGTTAGTTGATCGCAATCTTTCCGTATCTTCCAGCGCATTAAAGCGGACTAGTTACTCAACCAGTAAAGTGCAACACAAAAGACAATTAAAGCTTTTCTCGTTTTCATAACTCTTAGTTTTCCGTCGTACGAAGGACAAATCACTTGGTCACTTAAAAATCTCTTCTATTGCTTATTTGAATGGATAAATTTCAACGCGACGAATCAGTCTATTATGAAATTTCCACAAAATCACATGTCTGTCATAAACTCTCCAAGTTAGGCCTATTGCTGTATTTGAATATTAGGAGTATTTAGCTAAAATCTCAACTCCATGTAATACACATCAGTTGATGCATGTTAGACATAAAAATAGCTGCAAAGTACAAAGTAAGGACAGTTTGGTTGGCCAGATAGCATCAATAAATCGTTGCTGAAGAAATCCGAAGATTTACCTCAACAGTATGTCCATTTTCCATCTTTTTTAAAAAATCGTTTACTTATAATCGGTGCGGAATTATTTGGTCGATGCATTCAAAGAATATAATCCGCTGAAAAATAACGCAGTGAAGTGAACTGAACCGATGCCACACCCAACTAACCAACCAACCAACCACTCGTGATAATAGCATATTCTCTCTCTGCTTGATTTTCATGGCAAAATTTTGATGAAAAAACCGGCTTCCTGGGCAGGAGGTAGTTGCTGCCATGTAAAGCACAAACGGGTGGCAGTAGCAATGTGTAGGTTGCAACAGCCGCTCAGTCTCAGGGGTGTTTTTATTTTCAGGCGATATGTATATTTTGCACTTTATTTTACCTTCGGTCGAGAAGATGGGCACAAAAACTTCACAATCTACTTCATCATTTTAATCAATTCCTAACTCACCGCTTTCAATCCATCATTTGTATCGTGAGAGTGTCACGTTTGACCTCTGACGGAATTTATTCTTCTACTAGCGATGAGTTCTTAGCAAGTTTTTATGTAACTGTAGAATTCTCGGCGTCTTTGTAGTATCTATTCGAAAGGGTGTGATGGTTCCATCCACCTTTTTGCTATGGAGAAGGAAAGTCTGGTTTTCCTGTGCTAAGCCTGAGATGACCATCAGTTTTTCAGTATTTAGTTTATTTGGGTGCTCGTCTGGAAGAAATGTTTGTGATCCTATTAGTATTTTTATGGATTTATTCATCGCACACTTTTCCTGAATGATTTTTACTGCTGAAATTCTAATTACTCAGTAGACTAAGTGGTGAAATAATGGGTCCGTTCAGGGATCTTATAGGTTTTAGTGAGTCTAATTAACTTCGGTAAAGTTTTTCTATTTGAAATCAGAAATCGCTGATATTTTCTTCCTTTACTATGAAAGTTTAATTTTATCTGTTATCTCTAATATCAGTGTAGTATAATATATGTTCTCAATAATGTTTGGTTGTAGATTAATTATTAATTGAATGTTAGCGATGTAGGCCACCCTTTTAAAAGTAATGAAATTCAATGTAAGCTATAAAATGGATTTTTTTTAAAAAATTCCTATTTTTCCTACAGCTAGTTTGCAGTTTGTTTTGAGCTTTGCTTTGAGATATCGTTAAAATTATGTAATTTAGTTCGGATTTTTTAGCAGTCTCTGCTAGACACTCACTAGATTTGATTTCAATTATTCGAAATTTTCATTCTCTAAGAGAGAATTTCCACTGTTCAAATTTTTAGTAAAAGTATATGGTTATCCAATATTTCTGGAAATTTTGTGTTCAGTCAATGTTCTGACTTCGTTGAGGTCAAAGAGATTTGGAAGCTTGCAAATTTCTAGAATACTTTTATTCGAGCATATGTTCGGAAGTTTGTATCCGCTACTTTTCTTCCGGTTAAACATCGAAAAAAATGAAATTTAATGATGGTATCTGTTTCCTCTGTATATTCCAAGTTGTCATGCTCCATTTTCCACTGTTTAAGTCTTACCTAAAAAGTTTAGAAGATATGTTGGATTGTGTATACAAAATTGAAATTGAAGAAAACAAGAAAGATAGTGATCTCTATTCCATATAGTGATCGTGAAGTCACTCTACTACCCTAAGCCAAAAAATGAAGTAGTGGGCTTGTGATGTATGTTATGTCTCAGTGGCCAGGATTAATGCGGGATTGCGCTCGTGCAGCTTGTCCCGATAACTTATGCATGCAATTATATGACTGGATGGACGATACCTCTCGAAAATCTGGCTCTTCATGTATCTATCTGGCCATGCTGATCCGCTTTTATTTCTATTTATTTTAATGAGCCTAACAGATTCGATAAAGCACGCCCGACGAGTTAATATTGATGTCATTTGGCTATTGATATCCACTCCTTGGCTATATTATAGAATGATGATAAATTCCCTTGGAATTATTTTTATTCTTTCATTTCAATTCTTAATTTAAAATATATTTGCAGCAAGGAAAGTTTAATGACTTTCTCCGCGACAACATACTATTTTAGCAGTTATATTAATTATATTTTAAAAAAATTGAGGATGTGTGATTCATTTGCAATTAAAAACTTCGAGCCAATAATTTTTTTTTCATTTTTTTAAATTAGACCTGAGGAGACCTGAAGATAGTCCTCCAATGACTGAGAAACTAAGAGATATAAAGAATGGCAAAGGAAGTGTAAAAAATTCCTCTGATCTGTTAAAAAAAATTGAAGCTGCATTGTCAGCCCTGGAATGAAGTGGTAATGAATGAAGCTAGCTTACTGCATCATGCCCCTTTCTAGTAGTGCAAGCTATCAGCTAAAATATAAAAAGACAAGACTGGTCCCTAATCTTTCTAGCACTAATGCCTCCATTGGCCATTTCTTCAAACTTGGCAATGTAGAAAATGATACGAAGCGAGCAATGCAAAGGAAAGTGGCTGATTATTATCCACTTAGATCGACATCATGCGCAGAGTATTCAGTATTGAAAGTATGAGATATTTGCGGCTCTATTCATTGCAAGAATCAATTTTTATGCCCTCATATGCAAGAGGCTTATTGCGCCATCGAAATAAAAATCGATGGGAATGAAATGTGTGGGATATTGTGCTAATCATAGTAGCAGTTTGAATTTACCGGTATTGTTTGTGATGGTGATGATTGCATTGTTTCCGATAATGATATCATCAATAGTTTAAATGATAACTGATGTCGAAGTTGGGAGCGTGAATGACCGTAATTTATTAAAGCACTGATAACTATGCGCTATTTTTTGGTCTCTTTTCCTTTCGTAGCAAAGACATAAAAGGAATAATTTTGCTTACGCTTTTGTAATTTTTTTGAATGATTATACGTCAAATTCATGATTCACTGCATACGACTGTGTGGTTTTACAAAAAAGGGACGTGATGTGAAAATGCATCATCTTTTCTTTCAGTATCTAAAGTTCCGATATGAAGATCATCTAATGCTTAAATTTGAGCTAATTAATGGAATCAGTGTAGCTCAAATTTAATGACATCGCATGGCAATGTCGGCTGCAGAAGGGAACTAATTTGTTGAAATAGATTTTGCATATTTTTTAACAGAGAGAAAAAGCTGAATTTAATGTAATGCTTTCACATTAGATGGTTGCATGAAGTAATGTAAATGCGTAAGTGATTTACAAGTAAGCATATGAGTGATGTTATTTTTAGCTTAATTGATGTGGAAGAGATGATACTACTTGATAATTCTATAATTTACGTTTACACGTCTACGATCGAATCATCATTTCACATTACGTTGTACTTTCGTTCCCTTGGTGATGTGGTTTGCTCAGGCTCGAACTGTGTCCTCTTTGTTGCTGCTTTCTACTGATACTTTCACACACTTCGTTTAATGGGCTAACCTTCTCACTGAAAGTATTGTTGTTCCTTTGCTTAATCTTCACTACTACCTATCATGCCTTATTTCAATCAGTATGTATCCGAGGAGAATATCATTGCTGAAATTGAAATGAACTAACAAAGCTGATTAATGTGGATTTTGTATAACATATGATTAATTACGTCATTTGCGTGCAATATTTCATTTTTCATACTTTGAGGTTCTACTTCTACTACATTTTAAATCGAAAACGAGTAAAGTTTCTGGGGTTAAGACAAAAATACAAAACAAAACAAAACGTTCCGTTGGACAAAACCGTGGCGGAAATGAAACCGACCGGATTTTTTCCAGTTCATCATTCAGGATTATTCTCAGTAACAGTTATATTTTCCTCCACAATCTACTTCAGTTATGTATGGTTCCATAGTATTCCATTTGCTATGTGTTGTGCAGAGCGGAACAGAAGCTATTTGTCTGTATTTCGCAAAATCTTACGCTTTTGCTAAGTTTAATGTGTGTTTGGTGCTTCCCATCCATTTTGAAATGCATCGCAGAGGAAAATAGGAAACGAATTTACAAGCAGTTCTGCACTTTCTCTTAAGTGTCGTCTATCATTCGAAAAGTAGGAAAGTCCGTCGGAAGAAAAGATGTTGCCAGTTGGCCATTAACGAAGTATTTCCCAATTATTTTTCGTTGTCGATATAAGTGTGATGAAAAACCGGTTAATTATAGTAGGAATTATTACTGTTCCCCCTCCCACTTCACTTTTCCTTTTTTCCTCTCCTCAGCTTATTGTGTACAGTATGAGAGAGATATAATAATAACCAAGTAAGGGCAAGCAATTACCTCACAATGCTAGACATCATTTGATAACACTATCGCAATAACATTGTTATTTACGTCTGATAACGAAATATGAACTGTTTTTAAAAGTGATACGTGTTAAAGTTCAGTCGTAAATACTACAAGTGCCATATTCAAACAGATTTGTCTTGTAATATGTGATAATTACCTGTGTACTGTGTAATAAGGCATATACATGTGTGTGTGTGTGTGTGTGTGTGTGTGTGTGTCCAGTGTAAGCGTGAGGCCGTCTAGTTCTGCTTTTACATCCATGCCTATGTCACATAGGATGTTCTCAGTGAAACTTTCACTTGTAATCACTATGGGAGTGAAGTGTAGTTGCTGTGGTTACTAATTGAGAATCCGAAATTTGAATTGGTCGTCGCTTTTTTTCATTTCATTTTTTGCGTTGTCTGAATTCATAGAAATTAACTGTATTGCTGTGAATTGCTTAGCGTTTTATGATTGCATTCATTCGTAGATGGAAGTGAAATTCAAGAAATCAAGCGTTATTTCAACAGTGTAATCGTTAAATCAATTAAATGGCCAAGAACTCAGAGGGATAGTGTTAGAGGAGAGAGTAAATGAAAATAAAAAGATTGTACTGAGCGAAGATGAAATGAAATACGTAAGAGAGGGATTTATTTTGAGGATGGAATGAGGAGCTTGTGCTTTGCTTGAAAGAAGAAGCTACTGGAATGGAGGACATGATGTCAAGAAATGGTCGGTCTAGCTTCACACACACGTACATATATTATATATATATACACACACATACCAATACACACACAGAGACAGACAGACACATACGCGGGAGTCGTCGTATCTATCTCTGAGTCGCTTTCATTTAAATTGAACAATTTCAAAGAGGTGTGCATGCCTATGAGTGTGAGTGAGTGAGTGAGTCAGTCAGTCAGCTGATAGGAAGTAATGGGAGGGGGAAGAGTGTGTTACTTGTTAGCTGCCTTTTGCCATTCTTTGCTACTTCTGGGGAATGGCGGCTGGCTCATTGGTTGTTACCTGTCATCGTCGGCACTATCGTCACCATCAAGATGTCGTCAACTTGAATCTGATCGGCTTCAGACCGGTTCTTCTTGCCATTTGCATGCCACTGGTGCACATATGTTTGTTGTTTCTTCTTCCTACCCAGCCACCCTTTCAGGTAACTTTTCACAAAAATTTCATATGCTACTGCTACTGTTGGATTGCTTCTCCACCATTACAGTTCGTTTCTCTTTTCTATCTCACTTACCTCATAGTTTCTTTTACAGCAAACATTGCAAAGTACTTGTTAGTATATCCGTCTGTCTGTGTGTGTATTTTTTTTGTTAAAAAAAATTTAGAAACATTTACGCTTTTATGACATTTGTCAAGCGAAAGTTTTGATGTACGCTAGTTAACTTTTAACTTTCGCTAATAACTGAACTGATAACTATTGTATGTTGTCTGTCGAGAAAAGCATTCAAATTCATTCACGTTGTCTTCTTCCTTTTCTTCATCCGAGGATTCTTGGATTATGTTTTGAGCTTCATGTGATTAGCTTATATGTTGGCAGCACGCTTTGTGTAAGTTATTTTCCGGCAAGCGACGTTCTCACCTTATCGCCCTACTTACTCTTCCAGTCTTCCTATTTTCTTTTCCTTGTATTCGGAAATTTCCCGTTTTCACGCAGTCATATCACCCTTCTGTGTTGAGCAGAGCACTTGCTGTCCTTTAATAATTAATTTAGTCAAATAATATGAACTTCGTATGTGTAGGGAAAAGAAGCAAATGCCATTCATTGGTGGTACTTCTCTGGACAGAGTACACCTTTGGTAAATTATTCATGCAATAGGTGTAGATGAAAATTGTGAATTCGTGAATAACCGAAATTAGAAGAGTCTAGGAATTGCGCGGTTTCTCACGAACTGTTTTGCAGCATGTTATGGTGGGATTTGCTTATGATGGTTTTCTCTTACGCACAATTCAACTTCAACTACAAATCTTTCGTCATTCGCCTGACATAATTTCTATAGGTTCGATCGATTTGTGCACGGCAAAAGAACTATTTTCGTTGATTTTGGTTTCTTCGGCATACGTATTTGAAAATTTAGAAAATCAGACTGTTCAAGCCAACCGAAAGTTAACTGCGCACTTTGCTAAATTGATTATTTTAGGTGATAGGATGAGGTGATGGCTTGCAACATTATTCTGCCTGTTGTACCGTTATGTTTCGCTTTTTTCCGCAGGAGCGAAAATTAGCTTTATCATACTTTCACTTTACAGCTGTCCTTCAGAAGGTTGCGGTAAAGCGAAATAAATGTGATAATCGATAAGTGAAGAAAACAAAAACGAGGTTAACTGTGATTCTTTGCAGTTTTATCACAACATTATGCATTGTTCTTTCGGTCGAATTTTTGTTTTCCTTATAGATTATGTCATATGACAGTGGTTTTGATTCGCCAAATATTGAGATTCGATGTTAGAAATTAGCATAAATTTTTTCCGAAATATTTTCACTTTTCGCTCTTCACATTCTACCGTAGAATAATCCGTACAAATCATGGAGCAGCTTTTCAACATGTGTTTCAAATTTTTAAATCATTTTTATCGTAGCTTTGTACGTTGATTTGATTTTATCATTATCTTTTTGTGTGAAATACCATGTCAGAGAACCACCACCTAACTTCTCCACGACTTCAACTTTGCTATGTGAATAAAATTAAAGACCGTTGAAGTAGTTTTCACTACAATCACCCACTTTATAACTTAGTTCTGAGCAAGTCGGCGGTTATGTTTTGCTTTGAAGAAGCTTTTATTTGTCTCAATTTATGAATTTCTTCGGCTCATTTCATTTCGTTATTTTCCTGATGTTTCGCATTTAAATTTAATTTCTTAACAGATTAAAGGCGCTGTGGCTCCCTTGCAATTTCTGCTATAAGTGGTCGATTATTTTTCTTTTCAAACATATCGAAGGGAATATTCGGATACCTTGCGTGTACTGTATTTCATTGTATTCTCTGTGCTGTTCGTGCTTTACACTTCGTCGCTTCACGCTTGGTTGCTGATCGGGTTGTGTTTTGGGCGGAAGAGAATGTTATCAGCATCTTCTGGTAATTGTGGTACTTCTGTAGCGGTTTCTGATAATTGCGGCACTTCCGTATCGGTTTCTGATATTTGTGACGCTTCTGTGACGGCTAATAAAACCGCTGTAGCTGAAAACGCTGTTACTCTTGGTGACTGCTATGTAGTGGCGTCGGATAGTATCCCAACAACGAGCTGTGGAAGAATTGAAGGTGATGACGATGGTGGTGACAATGAAGGAGGAAGTAATAGCGGTGGTATTTGTGATGCTAATAATGGTATCATACCCATGGAATCTGTTCCGTCATCATCTTCATCAACATCGTCATCGTCTGGATTAGGACTAACAGGAGTCATGCCAGTGGAAGGCACCGCTACCACAGGTAAAGAAGATTTGGGGCCGGTTTCTAGAGATCGCTGTAATACTTGGCCGATGCGGCGACCACAACTGGACATCAATGCTCAAACCAGTCCTTTAATCCATGAACAAATTCCGGAAGAGGAAACTGAGTAAGTCCATTACCATCATCTTTTTTTACACTCCTAATGTTTTATATCCACTGCCCAAGAAAAGCAGTTTCATTTAGTGACCACTGATTGCCATTTGATCAGTATTATTGTCGCTATGTTTGCTGTTATATTTATTCCTCTCACTAATATCACTGTATCCTTATTAGCTCAGTTAAATATTTTACTTCTTTCGATTATGAATTCTCCAATACTTACCGTCGAAGAGCTATGTTTGTGTTAATGAAATCAAGCAAATAACTCGTCGTTACCCATCGATGTACTCATCAACACCATAAATTTCATCAAATTTGGAATTATATGGATTTCCACTGAATTTCTGCATACCAAGAACAGTTGGATGATTAAATTTTTAGTGTAAATTCTCTTTTTCATCAATGATAATGTCAAGAAAGAAAAAAAAGGAGAGGTGTGCATACATTACTGTACTGATTGATGGGTGTTTGACGTTTATGGCAAAGCTGTTCAAACTTTTCTGACATCAGGAACAAAAAATGGGTTTTGACGTCCCTAATGCACTTAATTTTTTATTATTTCATATAATAGCTCTCTACGTTGGAACTGTTCCCTTATATAAATTAAAGCATTCCTTCTTTTGATAAAGCCTGGCCAACTTTTTGTAATTTTCATTTGATTCTTCCTTTATTTTATCACTATTGATTGAGAGTATTCATTTTTACGAGGAATCAAAGTTGACTGTACCTATAACTACTGTGTGTGAAAGTTATGTTCAACATGACAGTTCATATAATTAGATAATACTTTCTTTTCTCTGTTCTGCTCAGATCGATTTTTCTTCACTCCCTTTTACAGCAAGTAAGTTCCCATCAGGTGACACGAAATAACACACCACGTTTCATGGGTTCACTTTTTTCACGAATCTTTTTCGACTTTCTCAGCAGCGATTATCAAAACTGTTGTCTGCGTTTTGTGTATCGTACACCATACTGTCAAAGCTAGATAATTATATACTGTGCACATACAGTAATGACCCGTTGTGAGTCTTATTTTTATTCATTTTACTCCGTCATGGCTTCTTCACACCGAAATTCGTTTTTTTTCATGTGCTGTCGCATGTAGTCTTAGCCCTTCTATATCGTGCTCTTAATTTCAACCGTAATAGCAGTAAACGTAATTCTTGATATTTTCTGATATGGATTAGTTTACTTAGAAGCTATCGGTTCTCTGTCTGCGTATGAGGTCCCAAGTAGATTAAATGTAACGTTGACATCAGCAAAAAATCTTTTGAGACCTCATTCTTACAGTCATTGAGCGACTTCATTCTTACACAGAGTGAAAAAAAACGATGAATTCTGAAAAAATCATAGGTAGTGATATCCGTGAACTCTGAGGTACGACTAGTCCTTCTCTCCCTCATTCTTCTATTTCAACATATTTTAATTCCCTCTCCCAAAAGTTGTCACCACAAAAATGATGTCATATAATCCTTTTGTTGTTTAAGTTCTAGTTTTGAGAGCAGCACTAGGTTTTCGTTTCAAAAGTTTATTTAACAACACAAGCAGCGAAAGATGTGATTCATTCTCAATTCCTGTTTATTTTAGATCTCAGAATCATCCCAGTAAGCTCTGTTTCACTCCAAAAATAGTTAACTTTCAGGTTTCATCCTTTCTATAAAATTAGAAAACCCATAGCACTCTGTTCTATTTCAATTATGACAAGTTTCGTTATTTTTAACCAAAATATTTCTGTTTCGTCATTTTATGCTGATGGTTGATGAGATATTTGAAAAGGACACAATTTTGATTGGGGATATATTTATAACTGTAATTACTGACGTTAATTGAATTATGTATGATAGCGGGAAGAAGGAATATCTGATCCGTAATGTGGTTCAGT
The DNA here is from genome assembly GCA_013365375.1 of Litomosoides brasiliensis. Lineage (NCBI taxonomy): Eukaryota > Metazoa > Nematoda > Chromadorea > Rhabditida > Onchocercidae > Litomosoides > Litomosoides brasiliensis. Next base: position 14,354 of record JABVXW010000031.1, read on the forward strand.
TCTCTCATCATTCATTTATGTAACTGAATGCTATGGACGGTTTGATGGGTGTTGTGTGTGTGTGTGTGTGTATGTGTGTGTTTTTGGATTAAAGCATGTTATTCAAGGATAGGACCGAGAAGTAACCAAGCATCGGAGAGAATAGGGAGAGGGAGATGAAGGAGAAGGGATCGGACGAGAACATTCACACCATGCAGAGATATGTTCCAATTTCACTTTTTTTTCACGGTACTATTGTGCAGGGTGTTTTAACGTCGTTTTATGAGTCATAAAAGTAAAAAGTTCCCTGCTGCTTTGCAATGTACATCCTTGTGTACTAGACCGATCTGATATCTCATTTCACGTTACCACCATCAGTCAAACATCAACATCCTTTATAATACTCAGAAACGTTGAGTAAATGAACAGTGACGAGTTAACAGCAAGGATGAAATCCCTTTCTTCTTTATAAATTACTGTTCAAAAGTCACTAGACATCAACCGTTAGAACTGTAAATAGCAGAAGGTGAAGGATATGGAACACATAACTTATCACACTAGTTCTCACTCGAGATCAGTCACCGTTCTACTTTTCCAATAGAGCACGAGTAAGCATGAGAATGGAAAATTTCTCGTTGTGGCATTACCTATTTAAAGTACCTTTGAACTTTTCTCTCTTCTTCCCTTTAACCATTTCACCGTTCGACCTTTTTTCGGTAAGCTCTTTATCTATCACTAATATCTATTGAGCTTAACAAAACATGCAGTTGTCTTCCAATTTTATTCTCAAGTTTTTTCGTGTAATGGAATAGAAAGATATTATTTCATTGTGACCCAGTTTTATCTTACTTCTTTGGGATGAATATCTGCACCATCGAAATTTGTATTTCTAAATTTTACGTGTGTAGAGGTAATGGATAGTTCGAAGACTACTTGTAACCCAAGAAATTCGGTTGGTGTAATGTGATTTATTCCATCTTTGACCTTATAATGCTCACCCGTTAGTGATCTGCTGTGTATATATTTCCATTTCGAGTTCATTTTCGGTTTTATAATTCCCTCTAAGTTTTTTGGTCGACTCCACAGTATTTTTTTTTCATATTCATTAGATCACTCAAAGAATTCAACATTCTATTTTAATGTTTTGTTGTGGTAGTGCATCACTTATTTTCTCCGTTTTGAGAAACGAAACTTATGGTTGATTAAGATTTTCGTTGTTTTTCTGATTCCTTTGTGTTTGTTCACTTTATATACAGCTGCTTTTCTGATGTTTATAATTAGTGAATTTTTTAGAGTTTAAGTGTCTCCTCAATTCTAAATAGTGTATTATCACAAAATTTTCCTTTTTTAATATGTTTAAAAAGGAGAATTCTGAAGCGGAAATGAATTAAGATATATTTCTGAGAAATGTAATCTAACGCTTTTGTACAAAGCAAAATATCTTTTTGATTGAGTTATTGTGATTTTTCAGTCATTAATTTGAAACTTTGCAGCTTGTGTGATAGCGTAGACGAACTCAGCAATGGTCGCTTGGGTACGAGTTCAACAGTTGCGCTAATGGGTTCGCCGGGAAGTGGCTCTTTCCCACCAGGGTAATTCGGTTTTCGTAAAAAATGAAATTCATTCCTATTGGTTGTATCACTCTTTACTTAGCAAGATATCATGAGTAAAATACAATTCCTTGCATTTTTGTCTAGAACATTTCCTTTACTTCTAAATTAAAAATGAGTTTAAATTATAGAATTTCATCACCAGTACCATGTGGAGCAAGCTCAGCTGGTCCGATTGCCACACCATGTGATGCATCCGATTCGGGTATTGTTGCACCTAATAAGAAATCGACGACACGCCGTAATGCCTGGGGCAATATGTCTTATGCTGATCTTATCACGCAAGCTATCGTTAGCTCACCAGAGAAGCGGTTAACTCTTTCCCAAGGTAATAAATTTGGCTCATTTTATCATTATCAATGGATAGTAGGCTCTAGAAATATGAATTACTTTCAATTTTTATCATTATCGTTAAACGAATACGAAAAGCCATTCAACTGTGATATCGTTTTCAATGTTGTCGTCTGGTTTCCCAGTCATTCCTTTTATAGTGTATGAATGGATGGTGCAGAATGTTCCATACTTCAGAGATAAGGGTGATTCCAATAGTTCCGCTGGTTGGAAGGTTTGTCATCTTATTAAACATTTTTATGTTGCAGCTAACAGTGGATTTCATAGAATTTAGTGTACTAAGAAACACTTGGGCGCAAACTTTTAGAGACGTTAATGCTATAATGTCGTTTTCCGATTGCTTATATAGATAGCATTGATATATATATATATATACATATATATATCAGGTGCATATACCTCTACCTGTTGGTTCAGCTGATTTTCTCTAATTTCCGCTTTCTGATTCCTTCATTTGAAATTGCTTTTTAATTGGCAAACTAAAAACCTTTAGTCTGTCGAAATCCATTTCCCATAGTTTGACGTTTAATCGATGATTTTTGATGCTTTATGGACGGACATGTAGCACAAAATAACTGACATTCAATGCCATCCCTCCATCATCATCATAACAACTAAGTAAATGTCTCGCATCAGCGCTTCCCAGTTGAGGGGATGAAAAGAAAAGAGGGTGAGAGCGACATGGAATTGCTGAGAAAGAGATGGTGAAAAGGGGGAGGGCCATCGGTTTTCCTCTTTCAGATGGTTTAAAATAGAGATGAAACTTCGATTTTATTGCATGGCTTTGGTTCAAGGTATTAATGTGAGTGACGCATTGCTGCTTTCTACAGTTATCAGCTGGGAAAAGGAATGAGGAACAGAACATGAGCCACTCACGTTGATATTTCAACACATATGAGATACAAATGTAAACCCTAGATGGAAACGATTTTGATTTACCAGTCTCGGAGTTGGTAATTGCAGGTTGAAAGTTGACTGGGTTATTAGAAATTTCGTGATTGAATGGAGCGATAGTAGGAGGAGGATGTTTGGGAAAACTATGAACCGAAAAGAACATTCCACTGTTTTATAATAAATGAAATTTTGAGATTAAATTTCGGAGAAGTGCTTTTTTAAAACTGGTTTGGGTTGATTATTCTTTCGAATTACCGGTTATTCAATGGGGCGAAAGCTTTGAATGACCTCCGGTCCCCTCCTTCCTCTCAGCAATCGATGAAATGTTGCAACGATTTGTTATCATCCTAACCGTTGTAGCAGCTACTTCCTCTCTTTCTGTAATGTTCTCGGATAAATCTCATCACTTCATCTTCATCACTGCTCTTTTTAATGAAAAATTAAGAAGCGAATAGATGAATATGTGATTAGACAAGATGCACTGCAACGAGACTATCGAATAGATAGATACATCTCCATCCTCCGTCCTTTAGGCACCTCAGTGACAGCATCGGTTACGCAGGTGGGGTAAAAAAGTGGTTTAAATTGATGACCAGTGCAGTGCGGCACTGTCACTGTTGCTATTTCGACGGTTGTGTTTACCGGCTGCAGAAATAACACATTTCTTTGGATACTTATAAAACTTGATTTGTCCCCTGCATTCGCTCTCCACCTACTGCCATCAGCGCACTCCTCTCACAAGGTTCAACTTCCCACACTCTAGCTCTATTATTCCTTGCGCTTTTTTGGTTATTTGTCTTTGTTTTCTTCTCTGAGCTCTCTGCCAATGTATAGCGGAAAATGCTTGTCCACCCTGCTTTGCCCCACTTCTCTCTTCACTCTTTTGCTCGTTGACGTATGGGAAGAAGGATGGTGTGGTGAGAAATGGTGGAAGGACTATTGAACATTAAGAAGAAGGGTCAATGGACCAGGACTCGACCAAAGGATAGAAGAGTTGCTGTACATCACAGAATGACCAGCGGATCGTCCCGTTGGACATATCCCTATTCATCAGTGCAACATCTCGACCAGAACGCTAACCGTTATCGAGCGGCCGAAGGTCACTCTACCTATCGGCGCACTTTCTCTGCCACACATTCCAAATTTTTGCTTTTTATTGATGTGCTGGGCCATATATTCCGTCCATTCGGGATCGAATTTTCGGATTTCACTGAAGTAATTGTGCGTATTATTAATATCCCAGCAGCGGACATCACTTTCATACGAGCGACAATTTATTTCTCCGTTCGTTGTTTCTCTTGTCGTGATAGGCATTACGCCTAAAAGCTAAAAGCAAACTTCCTTCACTGTTTTTTCGTCTTTACTGTTCAAGCTTCTTAAGGTATACACATCGGATAATTGCTCTTAAGAGAAGGCATAATGGAAGCAAGAGATTCAGAATTGAATTTGGGTGATTATGCTGAATTTGAGCAACGTGGACGTTCGCACACTTGGCCTGAGCGGCAGTTAGCTCATCTCGAATTAGATGCCGTTGCGATTGGAGCAGCAGATCCGGGTTTGTCACCAAGAGGATATACACCGAGTTTGCTGACCCATGCATCCAGCACGAATATCAGTGATGCTTCCAGTACAAATCTAACCGAGGCACTGAAGTCGAATCTTAGCTTGCTTCAGGAACCAGATTACTGTCAGGAATCGGAGCCAGTTGCAAAAATGGATTTCAGCGGAGAAAAGCAAAGTATTGTTTTGTTTTCCAAGAAGGTCCCATTTCGGACTCAGAGTGAGATAGGGCTTTCAGCTGCAGATATGGACATGAAATCAAATACTGGAGTATCGTGTCCGAGTGTATCTCACTTTTCTGAGCGGAACCTAAGTCAACAAGCTGCAGATACTTTGCCGATACTATCACTGTCATCTCACTCACCGCTATCACGCACTCACCCTCAAGCAATACCACATTCCTCTCTTAACGCGGGTCAGAACATCGCACCAACCAATGACTGCTCACAGTTGTCAGTTTTAAAATTGGCTTCAGCAACTGTGAACAACACATCAACCGTTCTCTGCCTTACCAGTTCAGGTGAAAACCTCTCAGGGAGTCCAGTCGACTCACCACTACACCATCATATTATTGGTAGTTCAGTTCGGAATTTAGCCATGGTACCCGTCGACTCGCGTGCAGCATCGAGCTCAGGTCTGCGGTCATCGAACGATAATAGCGTATCTATTATTAAGCCTTTATCACCCTCAGGTATTCTGAACAGTACTGCTTGCTCGACATCTAATGTTCCTACGAATTGTTCCACTTCTCAGGTTTTAGCACCAACTGTCACAGATTTAAATGCTACCGTACCGTATTACACTGAACATACAGGCGTTGTCGAAGAGTCTGTTGAAAAGGATCTGGAAGATCATGGGAAACAAAGACTAATTAAAAAAAAACGGGTTCGAAAACGGGTAAATGGTCTTATTAGCATAAAGAAACCAAATCCTTGGGGCGCAGAAAGTTACTCGGAATTGATCTCTAGAGCACTGAAGAGTACTTTTAACGGTCGGATGAGGTTGAATGAAATTTACAACTGGTTCGCTTCCAATGTGCCATATTTTGGCAGTCGTACAAGCCAAGAACAATCAGCAGGGTGGAAGGTAGAATTTTCTTTAGTTTCAAATCTCCCTTTGGTAATACTAAATCCTGCTTGTTATCTGATTCCTGATATTACGAATTCTATTATTTCTTAGTAAGGGTTTAAGTTGACTTATGAACGTAAAACTTTTTAGAGTCATAATTCCTATTACTTTTCTTGTTATTTTCGAAAGAGGGATCACGTGTATCTTATAAATCTTCATGTCACGATCTTACTTTTTAAACTGGAAATATCAGTAACGCGTTGTTCAACTTTCACTTTGCTTAGAATGTGATAAAGAAGGCTTTCCAGTGAAATAACTAATCTAAACGTGAGGTGTAATGGTTTTATTTTTCACAGGTTCAAATTTTCATTAATAAATTTAATGAAATCATTGCCATCTGTTACGGTTTTTGCAGAATTCAATCCGGCATAACCTTTCTTTACACAGTCGATTCATGCGTATACAAAATGAAGGCGCTGGAAAGAGCTCATGGTGGGTAATCAATCCGGATGCGAAGTCAGGTAGGAACCCGCGAAGGCAACGGTCTGCTACGTTGGAAACAACTACAAAAGTATACATTTATCGCAATTTTCACTTTCACAATTCCTTTTGGAAGAACTGTTTCATATGTCTTGTGAATTTAATGCTTTATGTGTCAGCGAAGAATTATATGATTTTTTCATCCCACAAATGCATGTAATTCGATTGATGTTTGGAAGTCTCTCCTCGTAATTTAGCGATAGGTAGTTTTAACCGGTCTAAGTAACAACAGTTTGTAAAAATGAACATAACAGTACAATAATATTCTTCTAAAATAGGGAGAAGCGAAAGCATACCCTGCTAAAAAAGTTAGCAATTAAGAGAATGATCTGTTTCATACTGCTTTGTAGTTTCTTACTGTCTGCAATTACAATTAGTTTTACTCGTACAGGCATTACATCAACTACAATGTTCGTAATGAAGATCCCACACCGTGGCTCAGAATATCCTGTAAATTACTTGATTTCATGCAGCTATATTCAGAACGTTGTTGTCAGGAAACAAAAAAATCTTGATTTACATAGCAGTAGATAGTCTGTCCATATCACAAGAATATTATTAGGAGGTTTCCGAGCATTTGTCAAAGCAGTTATGCTTGAGAATACTTAATCTTGAAGTAGTAATATGAACATTACAGAAAACAATTCATTTTTTATAACACTATTGCTTACATTTAGTTTGCATAAAGCCTTAAAAATTAAGGTCAGTTAGGATCAAGCAGCTTGTAATGTGAATGGATTGGTTTGTCAAGCCTTTTTATATATCCACCCCGATATTATAAATCTCCTGTTTATCCTCTTGGGGATTTCTTCTGAATCAGATGAAGCACTTTCGAATGATTTGTCAATAATATTCATCATTTAATTAGATTTTTTAATAACAAACTCTTCTGTAAGAGACGATGCGCAAAGCAGATGTCGAGTGAAGTTGTTTTAATTTTAGACTTTTGTTTCTAAGGTTTGTATAAACCATGACTTTCAAATTTTATTTTTCGCAAATTATAACAAAGTCATAATTAAGATAGCGATGGACAAGAAACGACGGGGTGCCCGTAAGAAGGTCATGGAGATGCGCGCAAGTTCAGGCGGTGGCACACTGCATAGCGCTGGTAGTTCGATTGTTGGTTCACAGGTACTGTTATTTGTCGAAGATATGAAAAGTTTGATTTGCTGATTTTTGAGAGGATATAAAACTTGTATGCAACAGTATTAAGACCATATCTGTTAACATACTCTGACAGAGAATAAGAATTCATTGCTTTAATTGGAAATTTCAAGAGAAATGATATCTTTTCAGTTTTTGCTTTCTTCAGGCATCAGTGCTGAGCCGTGAGTTATATGCTGGTGAAGAGGACTCATCAAATTTTGAACCTTTCCGGTTACCATTATTACTTCCGCATTGCAGTTGTAGATTTAGGAGAATTTAAGTTCATAGGAATCCTTTTAGACATTCGCATAACCTATTACGTCAGTGCATTTATTGATTTTTTTAACTAAATGAAAGTATTTTATCATATAATAATCGAGGAACTTGCTGTCTTTCTGACATTGAAGAAGGTCATGAAGGCTTTATTATCCTTACATAGTGTAGGTTCCTTCTATCCCCATCAAAAAGATGTTGGTATTATAATTTGAATTATTATTTTAGTTCTCGTACCCAGTCGAACCTTTCGTTATCCGGTTCATCATCACGAGTGTCGCCATCGATGATAGAGAATTACGAGAACTTCGATAGTTTCGATTTTCCGCCGTTTGTTGAGGCTGCTAGTAGTGCTATGCCTCACGATATCCTGGACCGCACTAATGAAGTAATTTTATTTTGTCATGGTTTCATACATTAATCACAAATTGCAAGGTCAGTGGAACTTTAAGTAAGGGGATGTGTTGAATACCAACATGACTGGATTGCATTTTATTGTTTTACAGATGAATTTGAATCAGAGCGACAGTCCAGCATTTCACAGGCCAATGGCTAATCCGATGTTGAATGGTACCAGTGCACCAGCTTCTTCCAGCTTGATCGGACATATTAAAACCGAGCCATCATCAAGCAGGGTATTATTATTAGGAGAATAAAGTTTTGCAGTAATATTTCTATTTAATCACTCTACTCATTTCTTTAGTTTAACATGTAGTAAATTTCTTGATATGTTCATTCTGACGTGATTCAATTCAGACCGAGAATAGTGTTCAGCCGCCACCATCTTATCACGAACTGGATGTTGTACGAGGTGTTCAAAACATTCAGAATCCGTTGCTGCGAACACATCTTATACAGAATAGGATACCAAGTCAACAAGGGTGGGTAGTTTTCGCCAATTAGATTTATTGAGAGTGTTTTGGAAATTAATTTGTTCTGTGTTGGTTGTACACACTTTAATCATGTAATTATTTGTATAAACAGTGCCGTTCTGCCGAGAACTTTGATGTAAAAGAAAGTTTAAATTTTGATCTTTTTTAAGATTTCGGGATTACTGATTTGCAGTCATTAGAATGAATGTAATGATACCTGATGATGGTGCTTAATGTTATGTTGAAGTAAACCTAATAATATTCGGTGGTCTTTAAATCAGTTACTGTTTTAGAATACCATACAATGGTAGCTACTCAGCTGGAAGTGCAAGTGTCGGTTCATCAAATTGGATGCACTCAAATGTGATCCCTATTAATGTTCATCCTTCAATAAGCTGTGCTGCACAGCAATCATTTAGTGGTAACACAGCTGCTCTGCCCATGGATTTAGAAAATCTTGCACTTCCTGACCAACCACTGATGGAAGTGGAAAACATGGAAGCTGTCATTCGCCACGAATTATCTCAGTCTGCTGGTAGTCAACTAAGTTTCGACAATATTTAGGCTTTCACACGGCAGAAAATGAGGTTCTTCTATTATTTGATTCTGACGCTTCATTGCGTTTTAGAACAGTGTTCATTCCCTCATTGTATTTGAAATATTTTTAAATCCAAAAACTTACTGGAAGTGTTTTTTTAATGGCTTATATTTCTGACATAAGCATCTGTTCTAAAGTGTTTAGAAATGTAATTTAATTCGACATTATTTTGAATCAGGATGCGTAATTCCAACGTGTTATGCCCCTTATTTTAGTAGTTTTTGTCTCTTTATTAAATCAAAATATTTGAATCTTGAATGTTTCTAAATGCTTGTATCAACCGGGCGAATCTTTTGTTTTGTTTTTAACTGTTTCAAGGATATGGTGAGAAAGTGAGCACTAGAATGAAACATAGATTTTTCTCTTCTAAGAGGGACAATTGATCCTTCACTCATTCATCTTTTCCTTTTTGTTTACGCACGTGAAACGGGTGATTCAGCTGCACAGAGTGCATGCATACCTTGCTAGAAGCGACACGCTTCTTGGAGGAGCTGAATGCTTGGAAGTATTAGAACTATGACAATAAGACGTGATTACCAACATTTGTGAATGTTACCGTTTTTTGATCTTCACACATCTGCACTGCAGCAGACTTTCCAATTAGCCGCACACTTCAGCAGTGTGCACAGAAGGGGTGATACATTTCAGTAATTGTTGTGCCATTTTTGACACATTGCAGTGACCGTCGTGCTCACATCCTATTTTCAGTTTATTTCACGCATTGCAAATGCCTCACGACCTGTTTCTCATGGGATCATTTTATAGTGTGTAGTTAGTGAAGCGATATCATGATTTTTGTTTTTATAGCGTGAAAAATGAATTTTCCTGGCACAGAGACACGAATCCGATCTGCACGTTAGCACCAACCATCTTCCCAAACACCATCATTAATGGTTTACTTTTCTGGTTTTTTTCTGAACGTGAGCTTCATTTAAACTCATCTCTTTCTGTTGTTTGTTCTAAGGAAAGATTAGTTGGAAATTCCCAGTATTTTAATTCTTGGATGTTTCATATGTATTTCTAAGGATTTTATGTGGTGCGAGAAGAATCACAGGTTTTTGTTGAAAAAATGTGCGAAATTAAAAGAAGAAACGCAATTCACTTGCCAGATTCGTGTCCGTTACACATAAAACGTGCTGTTGGCATTTCGTGCTTCTATCGTTTTCTTTTTTCAAAGTTTCATCACATGCCCAGAAATCGTAATTACGAATACATTCCAAGGGTCAGAGTACGGTTCTAAACCTCAAATGGGCAGGCTTAGTGTGAGAACTGATTCCGCAATGCTGTTTCTCGTTGGTTTTGCATTATTTATGAACTAGAAAGCATAAAATGAAGCAACAGCCACCTGAAGGAAGCATTTCTGAGAAATTCTTCGACATAGAATCTTCCTTGTGATAATCTAAAGTGATAAGTCGATTTAGATGATTTTGAGATCACTTCGTGATGTCCCTTTTCTGTGGCAGTGTTATCGATCTTTTTAAACTGTTTTTGTAGAGAATTGTTAAGATATGTGTTTATATTTCCTTGTATTGTGTTATAAAAATACTCTACCTCGTAATTTGTTTCCTTTTCTTTCTCAGATGACTCTTAGAAACATTCGTTTGTTACAGTAGATAAGAGGTGAATAACTTTTTTTAGTTTTTATTAATTTCCTTTTGCTTGCACTGTATTCATTTTTAGCGTCGTTCATGTTCTACCTGGTACCACTTGCTCTGAGATTTTTTCTTAGTTGTTATCGATGCTACAATTGAGGAAAATTTTGTCCGTATTCTGATGTATGAGGGATTTAACTATTCCCTTGGAAAATGAAGTATGAGGGAGTGAAAACGAAAAATAGCTCATTTTGAGTGGAGATACTATATACAAACAGAGAGCATCGCAGTGAAGTTTCAGTTACTGACTTGATGTGATTCAACATTCTATGATTGATGTATTTGTAAAGTGAGAAAGGCACAGCTCTGTATGACAGGATTCTTTAATGTTTCTTTTTTATGCTGCAACTTCCAGCTGTTATTTTTTTGAATAAGGATTTGAATGCGGGAGTTTTCTATTTCATATTTTTAGTTTTTTCTTTGGCTTTTTTTATCAGTTTCTCGCTTTTCCATTTTTTGCCTGCTGGATTCATTGCCGCGATACGGAATATGTGCATATTTGTTGTTAAGATGTTTTGTTTTGTATGATTTCACTGAATTTTACTACTTTCATGGGTTTGGATCGACGCAGGACAGCTGTTGTTTAGAAAATCCGTGTCAGAAATAGGGATAAATGCGGTTAGGATTGTCCCGTTCTACAGTTTATTGCTTTGCTTTTCAAGGTTTATCATTGTGTTATATGCAGGTAGTATTAGCGCAACAACATTAGTCGAACTAATGAAACCTGAGGTTGGACTACCGTGGTATATTTCTCTCTACTTGCAAAAACAAATTCATTCAGCGTTGTTTAGTCATTGTTCATTTGAAACTTAAAGTGTTCTTCGTAAACATTTTTTATGAGGGAAAATTGTAATTTTTGCGGCCAGTTGTTCATTTTATAATTCTTCTAGTTTTCATCACATGTACGTCTATTCTAATTTCGCTTCTCTTTAAAATGTTTAATAAAATGATGTTGACAAAGTGTAGTTTGGCAGTTTTCACACCATAGTCAGATTAAAGCCGTCAAAACTGTCTGTTTATCTGTCAAGCATTTATTTATGTGTAACAAATAAGGTACCTTCAGAAGTCACGAAAGCTAAGCCAATATCTAATCACCACTTGTAGATGTCAGGCATAAAAATAAGGAGGAATTGTACGGTTAGTTTGTTACCGTCTTGCTGCTTTCTCGGGTCTAAGCAACCATTACTGCACTTGTGATTTTAATTGGTCGTAAAAGAAATCGTTGGTTGGATGTTCGAGTTTTCATGCAAAATTACCACGGTTTTGGATATTCTGTGACCCTTCGGCTAGGGTGCATGTGGTATAGTTTTGTTCAACAATGACACTGATGGCTGTTTAAATAGATTTTGTGCCTTCGTAAGTATCGGAAGTTCAATGTAAAGTGTTCCATCATCATTTTTCGTATTGAATTGATTATATGAAATTCCACAATTCTATTTCAAAAATCGATCCCTGAGGAGTGTGTAATGCGAATAAAAAGATAATCGGTGCGGATGATGGATTTCAATAACTTCCCGGATAAGATAGGGATTTGGTTTCTTTTATTTGCAACGAAATAAGATGTCCCATTGCGAAAAGTTACACTGCCATTTTAACTTTGTCGTTGCTGAAGGCCAGAAAGCAGTTAATTATGTTTGTGGTTTTAAAACGAAGGAGCACTCAACAGAAACGCGGAAAGCGTTTGGTCCCTTTTTTGAGTTATCTTTCAAGTTTCACCTTACAGTCGTTGCTTTAGATTCCTGTTGATAGTAGAAAATTAAGAATTCTGCACTGATATAGTTGTGATATCAGAGAGACCAAAGTGCAGCCATTTGAATAAAGTGGTTTGAAAACTTCATCATTTCTTTATATGTTGAGGATTTTTGGATGTTATTTACGTAGCTGGAGGTTCAACAGTTTTCTTCAGGAAGTGAATTACCTTAAAGTTCCTAATCAGATATAATAATGTTTATTGTTTGTGCATTGTGAACGGTGAAAGTCGATATGGATAGGTCAAAGACGAGTAAATTATATGGCCTTCCCTTTCCTCTTTTGTATCGCACAGCGAGTCTCAGATTGATTGTAGCTGTAGATGGAGGAGCTGGCATAAACTGTTACAAAGAAATAAGCCTGAAATATACATCGATGGAAGTTAAGTCATCTCTCCGTAGGTGAAAGTCCCTTCCTTCCTCCTTCTCCCGACCCTGTGACCGTCCAACCGCATACTGATATTGTCAGATGATTTAATCGGTTTTGCTGCTGAATGTTGTTTGTGTCTTAGAATGGGTGGTGCTACTGCTGGCATTTCGCCAGCGAAAGGCTAAACAACACAGTGGGATGAGAGGGGCTTGTTTGTGAAGCGGAAGGTGAAGAGGGATGTTTAAAGATATGCCTAAGTGAAGGGCTGTGTTGCGTTAGCTATACCAACGTTAGCGTCATTTACAGCAATGGTGTAAAGGTGTGACCTTTTGCAGGAAGATGTCATCTTGTGACATATCGAAGCAGCCACAAATCAAGATTGGACATTATGTCCTCAATCAGACACTTGGCGTTGGCACTTTTGGCAAAGTCAAGGGTTGCTTACTTTTTATCCTTATCACTTAATTCAAACAGTTTTTTATTTCGCGAACTTTTCTGTTGTATAAATTCTTTTATTCACCACTACTATTTCATTCTTCCATTATGACTAACTAAATGGATTTCGGTATTAAATGCTCTTTTACATAATTAAATCTTTTTAAACCTTGTGAATTTAAAGTAGGTACTCACGAAGGCACGGGTTACAAAGTGGCTGTAAAAATTTTGAATCGACAAAAGATCAAAACACTGGACGTTGTTGGTAAAATACGTCGTGAAATTCAAAATCTATCGCTTTTTCGACATCCACATATCATTCGTTTGTATGTTTCTTCTTTGGCATTGTTTCCACATTTTAAGGCGAATTTTATTTACGTCTTCCTTTTCTCTAGTTCATATTGTTACTTAATGATTCGTGCGGATCTTTTTATTGTTTTTTCTTGTTATTTTTCACAGAGTTAAAATAAAAAGACAAAGATTTTATTTCTGAAGGATGATTGATTACGGACTTCCATTTGTCATTTTATTAACTTTATGTAATTTAGGTATCAGGTAATAAGCACACCGACAGATATTTTTATGATAATGGAATACGTTGCGGGTGGTGAACTTTTTGATTATATCGTCAAGCATGGAAGAGTTTGTTTTACCTAAAATATTTACTTTCTCTGTTCAAAATTTTGGAAAGGAAATTTACCGCTTGTCCAAAATATGTCTTAAATGTGCAGTTTTATAAAATGTTTTGTTTTTCCAACAAATAAAAAAAGAAACTACTTTCCAGCTAAAGACTCCAGAAGCGCGTCGTTTTTTCCAGCAGATAATTTCGGGTGTAGACTATTGTCATCGTCATATGGTTGTACATAGGGATTTAAAGCCAGAAAACCTGCTTCTGGACAATAAAAATAATGTGAAGATAGCAGATTTCGGTGAGCTTCATAACTTTTTCCCAAAATGTAGCTTTCTCTGAGTGTGAGTGTAATTCTCGATTATAATTCGAATTTGTTTTTCATGTTTGTCGAACATAATGACAGATGGAGATTTTTTGCGAACAAGCTGCGGCAGTCCAAATTACGCAGCACCTGAGGTAATTTCTGGGAAGTAAGTTGCACATTATTTTTTTTTCTATTAAAGTTTCATGAAAATTTTTTTCTGGCTTTCTTTTTCAGTTGTATTATTTTCTAGACTATACGCGGGTCCCGAAGTGGATGTTTGGTCTTGTGGCGTCATCTTATATGCTCTTCTCTGTGGTACTTTGCCTTTTGATGATGAACATGTGCCATCCTTGTTTAGGAAAATCAAAGGTATTTCATTGTGTTCTTCCGTCAGTGATGTCAACTAGTTTTGATGAGTTGTTCCACAAACTCCGAAAAGACCATGGTTGGTTTTGGTCGAATATGTATACATATGTATATTTGGAGAGAAATTTAGCTTTCAGGTTTCATCCACCGAAAATTGCAAGGGTTTCCATAGAGTGAGTTTTTTAGCTGGCATATTTCCAATCCCGGATCATTTGGAAAAGCAAGTGGTCAATTTATTATTGCATATGCTGCAGGTTGATCCAATGAAAAGAGCTACAATTAAAGATGTTATGTGAGCTTTTTTAATCCCTTCTAATTTTTGCAATTTTGTAGTAACGCCCTATTTTATTCTCTTATCTGTACTAAAATTTTAGACAGCATGACTGGTTTCAAAAAGATCTACCAGCTTATTTGTTTCCACCGATCAATGAAAGTGAGGCTTCTATTGTCGATATAGAAGCAGTAAAAGAGGTCACTCGGGTGTGCATTTATTTTGTTTCTATTTTTTAATGCAATTTTTTTTCAAATGAAGGTAGACAGAGTTGCAGTCAACATCAGATAACCAAATTATTTTTTTCTTGTAGCGATATGGTGTATTAGAAGAAGATGTAACAAATGCCTTGTTAGGCGACGATCCACACCACCATTTGAGTATTGCTTACAATCTAATCGTTGACAATAAACGTATTGCTGATGAAAGTAAGCACTTACTTTTTGCAGTTTTTTGTTTTCGAGAAAAGATTTTAGCAGCACTGTAAAATCATTTGGTATAATTAAAGGCATACTTTTGCCTTATATCTACAGATTTTCGAAAATTTCAATGTATTTTATGCTTTTTTTACTGTCGAAAATTTTATGAAATTTCCCAGCAATATAATTTACTGGGGAGGATTATTTGTGAATGCATATGCTCTCAGTGGAAGAACTTTCATCGACTGGCATTTTCCTGAACTACCCATGGCAAAAATTATTGAAATTATGGCAGTTTTTATATTGTCCTGACCCCTATTACATGTGTCCAAGGAGCTTTTTTATTTTGCGATGTGGATACTTAAACTTAATTTATTATTTTTTCTTTCCTTCAGCTTCGTGAGCTTTCTTACAAAGTACTTTAGCAAAGCCACGTGCCTTGCAGTGAGTTATCTCAGTTTATGATTCATGAAGCCGTCAACAGCTTCTTTTTGGGAAAGATTTTAGTACGACTCTTTAAGAGCTTAAAACATCGGTATTTTATTCTTTAATTCAAGAGCAGAAAAATAATGTTATTTAGCTGCAAAGCTATCAATTGAGGAATTCTATCAAGTCACACCAACTGGAAAATTTCAAGCTGCGGATATGTTTCACAGACATCCGGAGAGAATATCAGGTGTGGGAATTTTTTTCTTTAATGGACCAAAGTTTTTCGCATTTTTTCGCTGTTTCTGTTTTGCATGCCAAAATCTCTAGAAAATCGCAATTCAGGATCAAACAAAATTACACCATATTTGGAGAATATTAGTAGCAGCGGTGACTTTATGTCCAATAGTCAACATAAGTTGCAATCATCCAATGTGGCACATTCTCAGAAATCCCCTCACGTAAGACGAGCTAAATGGCATCTTGGAATAAGAAGTCAAAGTCGTCCAGGTTTCTTTTCAGTTTTAGAAGGGGATTTTCGAAGGAGCTATTTTCAGAGTTCAAAAGAATGGCGAAAATATGATTTTAATTGCAGAAGATATAATGTGTGAGGTGTTTAAAGCAATGAAATCGCTTGGTTTTGAGTGGAAGATTTTTAATCCTTATCATATCATTGTCCGGAAAAAGCCTGAATGTTCAACTCATGAGCCTGTGAGTGTCTTTTTTCTATTATTGTTCGGCTTACATCTTGTTGCGACAAGATTTTCATCTGGAAGGATATTTCAAATAACAGGATAAAACTGTCAAATTTTAGCCCAAGATGAGTCTGCAGCTGTATCAAGTGGACCAAAAAAGCTACCTCCTCGATTTCAAAAGTCTTGTTGATGAAGACGCAGGTAAGAGTTCTAGAACTTTTCGAGAAATAATTTTTGATTCTACTTCTCAGGTTCGCTTGAGAATGCTTTTAAATGTTTTTTTTTCTCAATAATTTGTTATAACTGGCAGGATTACAAGTGATTTGCAGGCAGCGCCAGTTCATCACGTCATGCATCAGTTTCAATGCCTGTAAAGCCTTCGTTAAGAGCTGGTCGTGCTCAGTCATTACCAGTCCCAATGGAAGTAAGTTATTTATTACACATTCATTCAAAATCCTAAGCATTTATATGCTCCTTTTGATTATCTAAAAACTGCCAATTTCAGGTCGATCATTCACCTCTCCCTTCACCAGCAGCCACCAAGCAATCACAGACAATGCAGTTTTTTGAAATGTGTGCTTCATTAATTGGTACACTGGCACGTTGAAATATTTTACTACTTCAAAGATCTATTTCACTGAACTCAATAAAAAATTTCAAGTGTTAAACACTTTCATTAATGGTGCAAAATATATTCTTTTCTTTTTAAATTTATATGTCTTTTGAAAAGCATATAGTTTTATTTCTGACTTTTATGTCGAAGAAAATTAATTTACTAATTAGGTCTGTAGGTTTTTACTGTGTGATTTGCTTCCAAAGGTATCAGGTGAGAGCTTGTATTTATAATTGTTTTGAAAGACTAGCAAATTGATCAGGGTGTTGGGTCCTCAGTGATTACCTCCTGATGGATTAGAGCTTCCTGTTGCAGTTAAAAGCAAAGAAACTGTAATCATTATTTTCGAAAGCGTTAAGGTGTATTGATGTTTTTCATTCCTTTTGGTCAAAATTATGTCTAGATCTGTGGCAAGTTGGAAGATAAAACAGGACAAAGGAGGTAATGTGTTCGTCGTTTCTTAGCTGAATAGGCTCTGAGATTCATTGTACACTCTTAAAAAATCTAGTGTTGTATCCTCAATACTACTTTCTAAATGTAAACACTTGTACAGATATTGTTTCAGCTTCATGATAATGTGTGTATCATTTTAGTGTTTTTATTATTGACTACAATATATTTCTGCTAAATAAATATTCCAATAAATAAATAAATAAATAGAGAATAAAACAATAATTGCTGAATCAGTAGAGAACTATTTTTTTGCTGAAGTATTAAGCATTATCTTTTTTGAAATACATTATTTCTTTCCTTAGTTCGGAAATTATGTGTGGAAAACCAGCGAAATTTATTATATGTAGCCCGATGGTTTTTTATCTACCATTTCACTTGTTCATAATTTATTCGTTAGATAACATTAAGCATATCGGTACTTAACAGAGGTTGCTTAAAATAAAGATTAGTGGTATGATAGATTGAATTTAAAGAATAACAGGAGTATGACTTTCAAAGAGCATTTGCGAAATAATATAGCTATAATGGCAATAGGGCAGCTTATGAAAAGCGTAAAGAAGGGTACTGTATCCATCAATCAATCAAACCAGAAGCATCGTAGAGCAGTTGAAAATAAGTTAGATACATAATCATTATTAATAATAGGCTGGTATAAAAAATTGAACTGAGAAATTGGAAAATTTGTAAAGTGGATCTTTTCCCTAGCAACCACTTAGTAGTTCAATTAATCCGTAATGAGCACTGTCACTTGACGATATGATGGGTACAGGTCTCCATAAAAAGTGGTAAAAATGAGCGACTGACGAAGGGACAAATGTCCAGTGCGTTTTAAATGAATTTAATGCATGTGTCATGTTTGTAAATTACCGGTGTGTCCGAGGAAAAAGAAAAATGATGCACTTCGAATATTACTGAGAAAGGCAAAGTGAATGCATTACTGCACCACTGGTTCTTTTCATTGGGACACGTGATGGTATGATGGTTCTCATACAGCTGTTAGCAACCGCACTAAACCGCTGCTATAATACCTTTCCGAAAGTTGTGATGGACCAGTTTTGCCGGAGAAATCTCTTCTGAGGACCAATTTATGATTTTAATTTCCGAAAGCATCGGTTCTAGATGGGATGGTAGCTGCTGAAAGCGCTAGAAGACCATATAATATTCACAGATGGAAACACCAAATTTCTATTTCATTCCTTTTTAGTTTATCTAAAGTTTAATGCTTAGTTCAAGTTGTTGAACAAATTTAGCTAAGTTAAAGAAATGTTGTGATTAGGACTATACAAAATAAATTTCAATTTATTTATATGGATTCATCAAGGATTTTATAAACAGGAAGCGGACTAATTCAGTCAGCTTAGATACCGCTTTTTTGGAAATTAACAGACAATATCAGTTGTGAATCAGAAATTGAGAAAATCTTTTACGATACAAGGAAGATTACTTGTGCCTGCCAATTCGTCAACTGTAAATTTCCCAAATTATTTTTAGTGCAAATAAAGTTTTTTGATTTCAATGGACTTCTGTTCTCGGCCAATCGCCCACCACTACTCACTCCTATAACCTTCGACGCTTTCTGCATTAGCATCTCATCTCTTAAGGACATATCTATCCATTTCGCATAAAATGTCTTCATATCTTTTTCACTTTTCTTTAAAAGCGTTGACTGATAATATCAAATATGTCCCAATATCAGTCCATCTTTTGCTTTCAAATTATCTTACCGTTTTTGGCAACCTTCTCGTCCTTTAAACATTTCATGTTTATTTCTGTAAATTGTTTTACTTCGCATAATAACTCTGTTTTGATATAAATAAGCATAGCAAAATTAAATAAGAAAAATTAGAAGAGTAACCAAAATTAATTCAATTTACATAATGGTTAAAATTCAAAAACCCGAACATAATTCATTCATAAAACATATATGACAGATAAAAAGGTAAAAAAGGAATACGCGTATGGGAAAACCAGTGTATATAATAACACCTCAACTAAGCTGCACGCGTATAAAAATTCAAATATACTTTGTGATTTGAATACTATTAAATCGAAACACATAATTTAGAGATAAACTGTTTGTTAGTTATTGAGAGGAAGTTAAAAGCGAACAAAAGTATGATTATTTGGCCTTTATATTTCATTATTTCATAAGAAAAACGCAGTTGTCGACGACTTCAAACGGTTTTGCCAGTGTACAGGACGACACTAATTTAATTGATAGTTTGAAAAAGAATTTGAATTCAATGAGTAACAACAGTAACAGTAAGAGAGTACAAGAGAACAACGACTTCAATATCAATTAACAACGGCAAATATCAAATGAGATAACCCTGTCCAACAGCAACAAATTTTGAATATTGAAGGTGTGAAATATGAAGAAATGAATATGTAAAATTATATATAGCACTCATCAATTACTGAAGAGGAGGAAGTACACATAAGTTGTGGAAATATTCTATCCACCTCCTTGCAAAGTTGTAAACTCATGGTGGGGGAGCTGATGAGCTGATGAGCCTTTAATTTCCATTTATCTTGGGAAGTGAGGAAGGTGTACTTTGAAAGTATGATGTGAAAGATATTTGTAGTGTGAAAAAACTAGCCCACTTATCTGAAACGTGATGAACTGTTAGCCACTAAATGACTGCTATAAAAGAAGCTAAAGGTTGATTAAATGAGATATGAATTTGAAAATAGCGACGAAATCAATCTGCTAACATAAATTGCTCGAAAAGTGGCCTTTGTGGACTGATAAGTATTGTGTGAGAAACAAATGATGAAACAAAGAAGGCTAGCAAAACAATTAATAGGAATTCAAATTATTCAGAAACGATTTGAAACGAAAAAGGTTACACGACGAATTTGCATGCAATCACCGGCGAAATCAACGAATCCATCATTAGTCCTAACAGTACCACTGATTTTGTGAACGTCACGAAATCTTTTTTATAAAACAGATTTGATGATAGAACACAACAGAAAGGAAACATCAAGCTACATGAAATCACAGTTAGTAAACAAATTTCCAAAAAAAACTGTTTAAATGCAATTCGCCTTGCTGCAACAATTGGAAACGCCATTATATCAACATAGTGCACATCAATATATTCAATTACGATCTTTCAGAAATTATACGCATTTAAATCAGGATCCGGGTCAGTCAGGAGTGGTTTGCGACAGCAAAGAAAGATCAGATGTAAATGATATGGTCAAGTCAAGAGGTTGGTGTAGGATCACTGAAGAAAGAAATCCACACTACAAAGCCATTAAGGGATAAATCAGAGGATGGATATGTCTTTTAAATCAATTAGAGAATTTATTCAGCTGTCTGTTCAACTTTTATAACTGAATTGTGAATCTGATTATTGTATGGATTTACTAATGCCAATACCGAATTATTTACTAGATCTAGCTGGCACTGTATTTCTGCTAAGCACTGACCCGCTGAAGATGTTGATCCATCGGACGGCTGTTGTAATTGTTGCGCTGCTGGATCTACCGAATCACGACCCGTATCATCAATGCTGGTACAATTAGTTGATGCAATTGGTAGTGCTGCTGATACAGGTGATTCTGGATCCTGCTTTGGACAAAAATTATTTGCATTTGTCAATGTCTGCACAAGCGTTGTTTGTTGCTGATGCGCAAGCGATGAGAAAAGGCTTGTTTCAACTTCGATAGGACTGTTTCCTGGTCGAACAGCTGGAACAGATATGGGAACAGAGGTAGCTACCGAAGCGATAATTCGGTCATCTAGACTCATCCGATCTGTCTCCATCGGTGTATTTGATATACTAGCTGTTGGTGATGGTGATGAAATTGCATCAGGTGAGCTCTAAAATGATTATTTCTATTAGCTTCAGTTTGATTCTTTAATAGAACTGAATAATTTTTTACCATACATTCGATAACTTATTTTCTCAAAAAAAATTTCTATTTAGTGAAACATCTGAATAAATAACAAATAAATGAATCTCAAGGAAAACAATAAAAGGACAATCCTAACTTTAATTAGGAATGAAATTCATACTTACAAAGTTCACCTACTCTTCTCCTTTATAAAACAATACAAAACAGTTGTCTCGGAAGAAAACATGTGTATAAGATTAACTTACAACTTGTGACAGATTAGAATTATTAGCCTCGTTACACTCATCATTAGAGCGTCGACGCAACTCTTTCCGCTTATTGGCAAACCAATTTGCAACAACTTGCGGTGATACGACTTCCTTGGGCATCAATCCAACCCCTATAAATTGCACTTTTTAAGCTCACATCCGTAGATATCTTCTCAAGCGTGGTAAAATGTAGATATATCGCACATTTTAATGAACTTAATATACCTTTCTTATCTATCTGTAATGCCTGGTTGCAAGCGGTGGCAATCTCAATTCGACGATTTAGATCCGGGAATGGTGTTTGAGCAAAGAAACCCTCTAAAATTCGAATTAAAATCGGGCGGAAAACATATCGTTCACGACGTTGCGGAATTAATTCGCCATCACCATTTGTTTCCAAACGAGTAGATGGGTCGGCCAGGAAAGAAGCTGAAAACAAGAGTTTTCCAGATTTTCAAAATTATTTTTAGCAAGGAAAATTAGCAAATTTTGTATTAAACCCTAACTTACAAAGTTTCTCTGGATGTCGCCTACAATTTAGATACCACGAATAAATATTTTTTCGACAACGTAATGACAATTCACGATGATTACCATTGAGCAGTTTTGAAATGTACGGCTGAGAAACTCCTGAACTTTGAAAAGCAATTATTTGATTTAATAGTGAAAGGATAAGAGTCAAACTTTAATTTTAAGGAAAATAAGTGACTTTAAAAAACTTAGTAGAAATTTCAAACTACGCTTGGAACTTCTGATCAAGTTCAGTGAGAATAACAAGTATCGCAGAAGCTAACCCGTCATCATAGCGACTGTAGTTTGCCTAAGTGAAAACTGCGTAATAAACTTTTTCATATCCAATATACATGCTTCTTCGCCTTGTTGCATGAACTCATCCAATTCACTCGGATCATCCAGCGTTGTGATTTCACGCATCGGTGTCCTTTGAGAACGGATAGGTCGACAATTTGATGGTGAAGAACCCTCAAAATTGTATTGTCCAAGAAGGCATGTTGGCGGTATTGGAGCTGCAGCAGTAGCTACCGGTACTGTCCCCGAATCACTTGCACCGGTAGATGTTGTGCCACCGGCAGTTGTTGAAAGAGGTGCTGGATTCTGGATAGCACATCGATCCGGTGATGTAGTCGGCAGTGATGGTGAAGATGACGCATTTATAGTAACTGGTACTGGAGCCTAGAGAAGTTCATAGGGCAAATATCAAAGAACATAAACAATAGCAAGGCTAAACACCAAAAACATTGATAATTAAAAGCTGAAACAAGTTGAAAACAGGAACTTTGATATACTGTAATCATAAGGGTAATCGCCATGAAATTCTTTCAAATTAAATTTCTTTTTTTAACTTATCATGCCTACTACAAGAAAATCAATTGTTCTTGTTTAAATGTTAGAACAGAAGAAAAGATGCCCTCTTTCAGGGACTTCTCTTTGCTGTTCCTTTCCTGATACCATCAAATGAAAAATTAAGAGAGAAAGAAGAGAGTCGAAATAAAAATCGTCCTTCGACATAGTAAATCTCAAAGTACGATTTCGACAAGAAATGTTTATCGTAGTTGATATCAAGATTGATGACGGTGAAGGCAGAAAGTAATTAATTCGTAGCAGTTGCCGGTGTCACTGACCACGACCGAGCAGAGAGAAACCCTGGTGAATAGGATGATGAAAAAGAAAGATGGAACATGAAGAGAGAGGAAATCATTTTTGTAATGAGTAATGAGAGAATTGTATATTCAAAAAAGCCATCCACTGCAACGCATTTTTAACAGTCGAATTTTGTGATTACATATTTATGTAAGGACCTTTGATAAGCTGTGCTTCACATAATTAGCCTGAAATATTGCACGGAAGAAGGAAGAACCAACTAGCATGCATGATTTTTAAGCCCCCGCTCTTCTGAGTTTAAAAAAAAAGAAATATTAATAAGAGGTTCATCCAATCCACACCAACATTTCACATTGATATCCTTCATTAACGATTGATCATCGTACTTTGAACTTTATGCATATCAAAAATCATCGACGATCATCAGCGAAATTTACATTTCCTTCCTTCGGTTAGTAAAAAGTTTTGCTAAAAAGTCGTTTCCAACTTCTCTCAAAGCAAATAAAAAAACCATCCATCATTTTTCGTAATTGACAAAAACTGGGAAAAGTGGAAGTCAGACAAGTAGTACATTGAAACAAAGAAATTTTTAAAATATGAAAATAAGAATATGCGACGGTGCAATGGATCTCAAACTTTCTATTATAATTATTTTCATTAGCAGTTCATTGAAGCTAAGGTAAGCGTATGCCATCATGGAGTCTTAAATTTATTTCTGCGGTACGTGCCGTGCTTTTGTATCGATTTCATATCGATTTTGGAGTATCTTTTATTCGAAAATCGAGGATTGATTGTAAATTATAATTAATTTTAATAATATGAAGATATTAGATAAAGAAAAAGAATTATTTGATGTTCTCTGATTGAAATGAACAGAGAGAAGTTTTTATGGCAAATTATGCCTTTCCAAAATATGAAATTACTGAAAAGAGTGGCGAAGAAAATGTGAATTTAACAACTCAAAATTCCCGTTTCTAAAATAGGAAATGTACTTTGTTTTGAGTACTTTTGATAATTTGATAAAATCTTCGAACGTATTTGATGCTGCAAGGTTTTCACAGTATAGAGTGTGTTTTTCAATTATGTAGTAAAAATTTTGTTGTGGAAAATGGAAAAATGAATCTTTCACTTTTCGCCAGAATCTGCGGGATCAATGCAAGACGATCAGACAAGACTATATTATTCTTCAGGACCGAAAATATTGCTTCTTTATGAATGCAAAAATTTATTAAAACAAAAAAATCAAAAGTAAACAATTGTTGCTTATCCACATAATTCCATTCATTAAATTATAAAGGCTATAAGGAACACCAACGAATGAGAGAGTTTTGATAAATAATGAAAACTCAATATGAAAAGGAATGTTTTATTAATTAAAATAAAATATATAGCACTGAGGTAAAAGTGTAAGTGTAAAATCGTCCTCCATTTTCCTTAAAAAAATTGAAATCCAAAAATATCCAGATATCACCTTCTTTAAAAAAATGAGAAGTAGAGAAAGATGAGAAAGGACTGAGATTAATAGTAATCGTTCAGCTTAATTTATCGAGCGTTACTTTGCTTTTCGCTTCTGATTTTTTGCAAAAATTACTTTATGCGTTGCACAAATCTCTACTTTTTTCTTTTAAATATGACAAGATTATAGAAAATTAATTTAGCCGAAACTTCAAATTATAAGTTTCAAAATTAAGCTTTCCCAAGCGAAAAGAAACCTGATTCCTGAGATGTTGCAGTAGAATAGGACTATTTAGCTCGAATGCATTAGCACCATCATCAAGCTGAAACATTTTTGTGGCAGGAGCGATGAGAGCTGCCAGGGCTGCTGTTTGAATTCGGGCCGCATCTAAATCGGCTTCTATTTGTTCCAGTGCTCTGAATGCCTGAAAGCTTATCTTTATCAATGTTATCACTGATGATCACAGCCAGAGTTTGTGTAGATTCTAATATCAACCGTTGAAGAGAGCTCTACAATTTTATGAAATATTTCTGATTGTAAGTGATTTGGTCCAAAGAATATTTTTGATGCATAACAGATAGAACTGAAGTAAGGAGCAGTTTAAATCAAATCACAAGACGAAAAGAGCACGGGACAAAGCTACAAATAGAAAAAGAA
The DNA here is from genome assembly GCA_013365375.1 of Litomosoides brasiliensis. Taxonomy (NCBI): domain Eukaryota; kingdom Metazoa; phylum Nematoda; class Chromadorea; order Rhabditida; family Onchocercidae; genus Litomosoides; species Litomosoides brasiliensis. Next base: position 39,476 of record JABVXW010000031.1, read on the forward strand.
GCTGGCTATTAGTCTGGATACTCTTAAGAGCATTCAAATGCACCTATTAAAGGTCACCATAAGTTTGTAATAAGATTCAAACAAATTTCAATCTCTCTCGAACACTCTCTAGATCAGTGAATGATAAATCTTTTTCTTCCTCATGAAATATTGCTTAAATTTTATGTTTCAGACAGTTAATATACTTGTTGAAAGCAAACAATGTATTAATCACTAGTTTATGACTGATAGGAGAAGATACGGATAAACAAAGATGTTCAGCTGAACTAATTAATTAATTAACAGATCAAAATAAACAAGACTTACTAATTTTGATAGTTTAAAAGGCAATTAATTTCCAGGAGATGAAAAAATCATTCTGACTTAGAATTGGTTACCTCACAATTTAAAAGATGACAACATCCGCATTCTCGTCTCTTAACTCCCTATTAAATCAATTTCCTATTGTCCGTTCTAATTTTTAATTCTAATTCCATTTTCTGCAAGAATTCATTCCTTTTCTTTCTTCAACGAACATTCTTCATTCTTCCAACAATAGTAAATGGTAAGTCCAAAGTGATCACAAATCAGTCTTAAGCTTATCGTTCCCACTCGATGCTATCATTATCAGCTCAGATCAATTCCTTGCATCCAATCAATCCCGCTCTTTTCTTTGAGTAACAAGTCAAACTTCTTCTTTTCGTTTATTTTAGCAGTTTCTATGATAAGAACGAATATCAGTGAGAAAGGAATATGCGATTAGATCCATCTGATAAGCAGGAAGTTAGAGATTTCACTGTCTTTTGCTTAAGCGACGAAATTTTATCCATCACTGCTTTGTCATCTTCACATTTCATTAGATTTTATGCATTAAATTTTATGAAAGGATTTGTATAATTTATTTGTGCATACTTTCACAACTGCATCATCCCCTTTCTTCTCCATGTGAAGGTGTAAAAGGTTAAGAAATATGTCCAACAGTATGTACAATTCAACAATCCTTGAAAAGTACAGTGATGACTAATTATTTAAATAAAATTACTGTGTAACAAATTAACGTGATTGATTGGTATTGGAAAGTTTGTGTAAAATAACGAAAACAATAAGGCTAAGTGAGCGGAAATTAAATGGAATGAAAAATTAAATTCGTTTTGAATTCTATGTGCTTTCTAGCACTGCAAGTGTAACTGTCTTTCATGCACAATTAAATGAATTCCGACACTTAAACTTTTGAATTTTAGGTCAATGGAATCGAAAGTCCTAGGAGTAATTCAAATTTGGAAAAAACGACCAACTTTTTTAAAGTTTCTACTGTATATATACGCCTGAGTTTTTTTCAAAATTTATATATGTGACGATGATAAAATCAATGCCACACCTAAGACAGCTGAAGATTTAAGATTTTGCGATGAAGTAGTCGCAAAGCTCATTTTGAATCAGAAAATTCCAATCTATTTTTTTCGTTTCTTGCAAATAATTGTGTCTCTTTTTGACCTCTGAATTTCTTCAGTTTTTTTCTTCATTTTTCATACTACTACACTACATTCCCTTCAAAAAAGTGAATTTTTAAGTTAACGTTAGCAGGTAAGTATAGTAATAACATTCGAGGGAGGAAGAGGTCATGGCTTCGCCAGCAAAACTTATCAATTTTATCTTCTTGGGTTTATGTTAGATTTATTCGTTAACGCTTAATAGCTAATTCCGTCCACTTGAAACTCTGAAATTTAGTAGCTAAGAAGATTTGCTCTTTGGGTGTTAATCACTTCTAGTTTTCTATTTCTAATTTTCCAAATAAAGCGATAGGCCTTTATTGCTATTATCAAAGCAAATCAACAATTTTGAATGGCACAGCTAAGTAGCACTGTGTATTAAATAGACAGGCGCATTATATAGCTTCCTAGAAGTTTGGCGGATCTTACTGATTCTTCTGCTTTTTCATCGACGTACTGAAAAGACGAGACTGAAAGGCTTGTTAAAGTGTATGAGTTAAGCGAAGCAATACTATTAAGCGATTTCCAGCGAGCAATTAATACCAATCGTACAACTGTACGGTAGAAGTTTAAAATGTTCCTGACGGCAAGTTTATGTGTCACTTGAGATTGACCTGTATTACGTACCAAAGGATATTCGGAGTGATATGGGATTGGATTATCGGAGATTTCTGATAGTTAGTGCATCGCAATCATTTCATTATCATATCTGTCCACTACAGTGTATTTGTTGGTGGTAACAGTACGTTTATAGTTACGGTTACAGGATAGAATAAGTGAAGAAAAAATTTCTTAATTGCAATAAATGGCATGAAGTTGAAGAAGAAAAAGAAGGAGAAAAAGTTTACCTCAAGAACAGCGTCAGGTGTAATACCCGTTAACCGCAGTCGTCTGATTAGTTCGAGCTGTTCCACCGTGAACAGATTCATTTTCTCGTCCGACCAATTCTAGAAATCACTTTTTAAAAAGTAAACATTTTAATAATTTTGACAAATGACGCAACTGAATGTCACAAATCACAAATCATTTATACGCAAACTAGCTGGCCGCATCAATAAAGTTTGCTCAACGCATGAAAATATGAATGTTTCAGGTAAAGTAATTAGATGACTTTTAACACGATGGTTTACCCTTTTCATAGGCATTCTCATTTTCTAGCAAAATTTGCATAATTCACATTACAGTTAAAACAACAGATAAAGAGAAAGTGAAGATAACAGTTTAGAGAAAGGATGGAGAGAGGTCATTCGACTTGTAATTTTCATTTTAATGGATTTCATATTTAAATGCAGTGCAATAAACGGGTGATGAAACATGAGGTAATCTGACTTACAGTTGAAGAACGAAGTATAAAAATTTTGTTCATTACTTCTGTGAAAGGACCTTTGTACTTCTTTAAACTGTGATTTGAAACTGAAAGAGGGAAAGAATTCCACTCATGCGGAGGTTTTTTTTCATAAAAAAACCCAACTCACGTCTCAACAAACCCAACAAACGGCGATAACTTAAGTTATTTTAGATTTAGATGATAGGTAAGAGAGAAATTTAAAAATGCCTTTTTTTTAAATGAAGCAATTTTCGCGAATGGAGAAGTGCAAAAAAATAAGGAAATGAATGTTATATAATGCCAAATATACCAATACCATGACATAAGTCATCTTTTATAGATTTCATTTTCCACTAATTCAAATTGGATTTTAAACAGGACACTGGTAAATCTCTCTCGCTATCCCTCTCTCTCTCTCTCTCGGAAAGTGTGTTCGTTGAATCCGTCGTACATACAGCCGCTGTGTAAACTGGTACTTTAATTGGACATATCTGATAAATCCATCACAAAGCCACTAATTTATTATTAACATTTTCTATGCAATAATAATATTTGAAGGCAAAAGCACCCACAATAAAACGAAATGAAATCTTTTTTCATAGAATAACGCAAGCCGTGATAACCTCAAATTATAATAAACGTTAAATGTAATTTTTTCACAACTACCGCACACACACACACACAAGCAGAGAGAGAGAGAGAGAGAGAAAACACAAACATTGAAACACTAAAGTAGAGAAGATCTATCAGATAGGTTCGTTTGAGAAGCGTTGTATGTGCCTTAGTTCATTTCATACAGGATAACTATTCAATTAAAACCATTCGAACGATTTTCAAACACAGCCATAGAGTTTTTTCATACTGATTTACAGCGGAATTATCACATCACATCACATTCTATGCTACACATCAAGTTAAATAGATTTCTCAAAAATTTAGTAAAAAGATCATAAATATTAATAGGCAGTTGTACCTGAGCCTTTGTTTTATGTGATAAAAAGAGATAACTAATGGACAGGTAATTTAAGAGGATTGGAAGAGACAAAAAGGAGCAATGGTTTAGTTAACTTCTGTCTTCAATTTAGAACTAAATTGACATCCCTCGCTCTTCTCCTCGCCTTAAACAGAACATCACGACACTCTAAACCCAGCAATTGGATCTTTTATACTTATGTTAATTACAACTGTGAAATTTTCAAAAAGTATATTTTGCACTAATTACTTCGAACTATCTAAATTTTTTCAAGCTGTTCGCAATTAGCTTCGTGCATTTCTTTATTTACCGTTTTATCGCTCCATAAATAATTTATTATCACGCAGGAGTCATAGGCGAAGTTAATGTTTTCAAATCCCTCGAGTTCGGCAGGTTTTTGAAACTAATTGTCAATGCGACTTAAGTAATAATGCCTTACTATTTCTAAATTTCACGACTTTTCTCATGTCACTTTCACTCTTTGAAATTGTGAATTCTAGCAGCTTCTCTCTTTGAAAGGATGCTATTCTTCACGAACGGAAAAAAACGAGCGAAAGTCGTCAGCAAAGAAATTATTTGTTGCTTACAAGCGCTATGAGAAGTTACGTGAAAGAATGCCATAAAGGATAATTAATACTCAATCCTTTTCGTCCTTTCAAGCAAAATGAAATTAACAAGTTTGTTGAATGTATTGGAGAATGACAGCTTTTCATACTGAATGTATTAGCCATTTGAATATAAATTTCGGAAAACCGGAATATATAGAAAGCAATTGAAAAAATTGTAAAATATTTCTGAGAAAGAATGAGAGAGTACTTCTGCCATATATTTCTATCCAATGGATGAATGATAAAGGTACTGCATCGAGCTGAAAATGAACTTTTAACATTGATTCTTACGTTTTGGTATTTAAATATAGTAATATTTAACCTGTGGGGTAGTATAGCAGAAATTTTATCTGATTTGCATTTAGAAAACAAACTTAGAGGGATCATTTCCTAGGCGAAATTAAAAACGCGAATGATTAAATACGAATATATTAAAATCGTTTTATAAACACACCGATGATTAAACGAGCATTCTGAAAAACATGCACTTTTTTAATTCATTTCTTCTGTTAAAAGTCATATTACAGTTTATTTGAAAAAAGGAGGGAGAAAAGCACTGCATAGTTTGTGACGAAACTGTTGAAACTGAACGAACGGAAAGCTTATTACATCGATTTCTTCTTTTGCAGATTCTGAATCACAAAGTTAGAAAGCAGGAAAAGGTGAAGGAAAAAACAGCAATCAGAAAATATGAGTAATTAGGGAATTAATCCGAAATAAGAGCCTCTTTCGGCTTAGAAAGGCATACACGTTGCATTTTAAATAAGTCTTCGATAAGAATACTTGCGTAAAATTTTCCTGTAATGTACCCATTGCATGTTATCATATCAGTAAGCTGATGTTCTAATCACCTCAGTGAATGATAGAGATCGTTAATGTTACTGTAGTCACTTAATGGACATTTATTTGCTGAATGAATTTTTCTAACTGATAAATATTTGAATTTTGATAGGCATGACGGCATAAACCAAAGGAACGCAGGCGATCAAAACAGATATCAAAAGCAATGCAAGTTTTGTTATTTTCACAAAATCCGTTCCTCTTCAATTAGCAAACTAACTTTAAGCAGTCAATAAACTTCCTCTCCAAATTATTAATTACTTTTTTGTGATTCATCACAGAGCTGTAACGAATCTAAAACAATTAAAATTAATGTTTTCTACAAAAATGAAACTGTCGTACTATCAAAGTTTTGCGCCAATTTTTTTAGTCTTTTCACCATTTTTCCTTTAAAACTGAATAATTAACATAAAGAAAACGAGACAGTTTCAATTCCCACCCTTAGACTTTAATTTTCATTAGCATTGCTTCATCACACTTTGCCAACTACCGCATATTACAATAAGCGTTCTCATCAACAGACATTGCTGTTTCCTGAGGCCCAGCAAGGGAAATGAGACAGACAGATCATCGTGTGCCACAGACATTCCACAAAGTCATCATTTGTCATCGATCTCCTTACTCCGACAGCCACAGAAAAGAAATTATAAATAGTAATGCCGCCGTGAGTAACGCTGAAAAGGCATGAATTGTTATAAATTTATATTTTATATTCAAAAAGTAGAAGCAGCAACGGCAAACAATGCCCATATTTTGCCCTCAGTTTTCCTTTATTTTTTCATTTTAATTTTTTTGCTTCTTTCATCTACGCGTAACTTTAACTCTAAACAATACACAGACAGAGTAGGCTGGAGAGAAATTAGCCAAGCCTTCTGTTCCTGGCTAGGACCAACTACATAAATAAAATACGACCTTACCGAAATGAACGGCTCAACTGCATCGATTTTATTTATATGTAATCGTACTCTGTGCACCTTTCCCCTCCTTCTCATCTCTCTTCCTTGAAGCGCACATATCACACAGTTCGCACTTCCACCTCTTTTCATGTTTATAAAATGAAGTACGTATATTTATTTATACATATATAAATAAAGCCTTCCCCTCTTTCTCTCTCTCTCTCTCTCTCTGTCTCTGTGTATGTGGAGGATGTGGAGGAGAAGGAAGAGCGGAGAGAATGTCGGATAGAGAAAATTACATAAACCTCTGGCATTTAGTGCAACTGTACTTTGCTCCGAGAAATCATTCCTGTTGGGAGCTATATACTATGCGGGGGAAGGTTGCTATGGTATTTCGTTTCAACAAATTTTTTCCACGGAGGTCAGAGCTTGAAGCTTAGTGAGTAGCACCTGCACTCACATCACAGGTGATAAATTTACATTTACATAAATTTTTAGCAGTTAAGCTCTTCCAAACGACTTCTTTAAGGACTGAATGAGTGGAGCTGTTAGATGAAAATGAGGAGTTGTTGTCTGAGAAAGTATTTCAGGAGAGTTCATATAAAATTGGTTGAAAAAAAAGGAAGAAAGAAGAATCAGTTATTTTGGTGAAGGAAGACAAAATGAGGGCTGAAGTTATGAAATATGAAATTTTCTGAAAAATAACTTCTTCCCTCTGGGGCATTATTGCATTGCATTGAAAAAATTTTTAAAAAGTTTAAAACTCTCATTGAATTAAAGAGGGAACAAAATACGCCAAACAAAAAGTTTTCCGCTAGAAATTTGCGGCCTTAACGATCTACTGATGGAAGGCGTCTTCGTGCCGTTCATGTGTACTTACCCATTAAAAACAAATATTTTAGAACAAAAATTATAGTTTTTTTGTGGTTCACAGCAAAATTCTTCCTAATTTTTTGAAACAAACATTTCAAAAAATTCCGAAATGTCATCAAACACAGAGCTGAATAATATGTAAATTTGCTTTGTTCTACGGAAGAGATGAAAAATCAAACTGCTTTTAAAAAAATTTTCGTAAATTACTTGTAAATTTTTGAACTAATTGTAGTTCGGCTGATTTATTCTAAATAAAAATGAATTCCGTAAGGATTTCCGGTCAATTCCGGCCTATGCCAATTTTCCGGCCATCATTCGGACGATGTTCGTAAGAGATGTAAAAGAAGAATAAATGAAGAAATAGGAAAAATACTGAGATGAAAAGAAATCATACCGATCTTGAACTCACTCTTTCACATCTCTTCCAAACATTACTGGAAAATCAAAACGTATAAGAAAACAAGAAGCCTTAATTCGAAGATTTTACAAGAAGAAAGCAAGAGGGGAAAGAAAATGAAGTAATGCTGAGATTCTGGAAGGACGATATCATCTATGGAGACTCATCCAGATGATATCCTACCTCTTCATTAATTGGCCACACTGACAGACCATATACTTCTCTAATTTGTGGAAAGCGACTGTTAGGCAAATGACGAAGAATCAATAAAAATGTTTCTTTAAAATTGCTTCTGTCCGTCTTCAGTGCTTTTCCCCTCAGAAGGTGGCGTCGAAGCGATTGTCTTACAGATTCCTTTCTGTCTCTTCTCTTTTCACGAAATTTATTCCTTCCAATATTATATTACTACGGCTGTTGCAAAGAGTAACTTTCTTGTTCATAAAGATCGTTCGTCGTTTCTATCTCTCTTAATTTCATGACATCTTGGTGGTGTGCAGAGGTTCTAATCAATCGATCTTATCCTTACTTAGAAGGGAGATTGAAGGTATTCAAAATTTGATAGGCTTATCAGATATATGGGAATTGATTACAAGTATACTTATATTTGTAATTCATAAAACACTTTCAATCAGCAATTTTCGTACATTCAAGAATTGCAATTGTGGGAATTACTTTTTCAGAAAGAAAGAAAATGCATCAAAAGGGTTTTTGGGCCACAAAATTCTCTCATCGATTTTGAATTATGTAAATTTACTGCTCGTAATTATTATATGCTGTTCGTTTCAAACAGATTTGAAGATAATGATTTATCGACGATCAGTCATTCTGATTGATAGATTGTCGCTTCTCGTGGTGGTTCTATCCCTTCTTTTGACGAACAATTAAAAAAGTACTGCTAATTCTTTGCTTCGAAATTCTGCTCAAAATGATTAATGTCAGTGAACCAAGCAGTAAGTGACACATCCGTTTTCCGATTTCTACTTCACTTCAACGGAAAGCATAGGAACTTTCCCGAATGATTGAAGAAGAATTGGAAGAAAAAAAAACAATTGCGTTTAAAATTTTTGTCGATTAAAGGAATTGTAAAATGAAGAATGAAATAAAAGTAATCAAATGCAAGCAGAGATCAGTTCGTTTCGCAATGAGTACAACGATGAGGTTATATGTTATTTCATTTGCAATTCTTTTTCTTCCTTCCTCTTCTCTCTCCCCTCTCCTCTTCAAAGTTTCATATAAACTGTGAAATGGAAAAGTACATTTCTAAACTGAAAAAGAATAAGCGAAAGCATTCCTTACTTAATTACTCGAACGATGATGAATAGTAGTAGTATGTGAGTGATGGAATTTGTTGGATGAGGTGGCACATTTCACTTACTTGTCCCCTCCACGTTGTTTTTGCTTCTTCCCTTAACTTATATTCCCTGTTTTTCCTCACATCATATATCTACAATCAATGAAATAATCACATTTCTCCCTTACAACCTCTCTATCGAAAAAAGGGATGTGTAGCTATGTTATTGGCAACGAGTTCAGTCTCTTTATTAACCTATAAAGTTATCACTAACTTTACAAATAATTTAAGTCCTTCAATCAGAAAAAAGAAAAATTCGGAAATCTGAATCATAGCAATTCAATTTAACAAACTCGCTCGGTAATAAAAATACTTTTGGTTATAACTTTTTTCGGAAGAGTCAATTTATAATCGCTGAATTGCTATGATTAATTAATTAAAAACTTAACATAATCCTTTTCAGAAAAAAAAGTTAAGAAATAGATTGATAACTGTTAATTGGAAATAATATTTCACAGGCGTCTACAAATCATTGATAATGAAAACATGCAAATATGTTTGAGGTTACAAATTTCAAATAATCGCATTGCGTATGGTCAACGGAAAGTCAAGTCATGTCAAATCATGTCGTATCAAAACCTTATCAATTCAAACTTTTTAGGCAAACGATCACAGCATTCTTATACTTTCAAACATTATGTATATCTCAGTTTCACTTCCCAATTATCTTCAACTTCATTTTACTACTATTTTGTTTAAGGTATCGACTGAATCACTAAAAGCAACAGTTATCCACTGCAATCTTTGATCGAACTCACTACAGCATCACAAAAAAAACAGCAAATTCCTAGGAAGATGATATTTTGTTTTGAGCTTTAGGAATGTAAGACGTAGAAAACGTATGATCTACAGATAAGGCTGGGATAAGAAAATCAAGGTAACAAAAAATGAGAAGTTAACGGATTACCTGATTGTTATTGTGATATGGAATAGGCATTTGGAGAAGCTATCTTTTGGAAAAAGAATAAGTTTACGGCGAAATTTACTAAATCGTATTTGAAATGATTGGGTGAAAAAACGAAAAAGATATTAAATGGCTGTTATTTTCACGATCTCTCATATCATTCCTCGTCATAATTCAAGCTTATCAATGCCTTATCATTCATTTTAGCAAAGTTTGATGAAATTAAAGAGATGAAATGCATGAGGGAAACAGTTGTCAGTAATGAAAATGACAAGTATTGTTGTAGATGAGGGCCTCTGTAAAAGTTCTCAAATGAAATAGCTCAATGAGTTAATGCGATCACAAGGCAACTGTTTCTCGGAACATTCATGGAAACACTAACAGTGGAAAGGTTGTTCATTTCTAATCTCCGACTGAGAAATAAGTGTCGCATAATTTCTGTCACATATGATGTCAAAATCAAAATGACTGGACTAAAATGTCCAAGCTCCTAGATTTTTTCAAATGAAATCTTTATTTCTTCTTGTTCAACCAAAAGAACATTAATCTCAAAGTTTTCTGAAAATTTTTGCGCTTTGCGATAGGCACAAAAAATGCTTCTGAGAACAGCAATTTATTAACTAAAAACAGTAAATCAGTAAGAAATGAACTGAATTTGAACTTATTCACCAACTATTCAATCTGACAAGTGAACTGAAAGCGTGGAAGCATCACTTCTGCTCTACAGCCATTCTTACTTCAAAAGTTTAGTTCAACTCCCCACTTGTGGTATGAATTAAAGACCATTTCACCTACTCGTAAGCCGACGGTATTCGATATATATCTCCCACACGTACTCAAATTCATTTACACTTTTCGTAAGCTTTAACTTTGAAATAAATGGTTTAAAGATATAAATAATAATGAGCTAGCACTGATCCCTCTGACTTCTCGCAATATATTGCCATTACTTAGCACTTAACAGTTGCAGCTTCATTGGAAAAAAATAGTCAACCTAATATTTATCAGCTAGTTAAAATTCTGCTAACCTACACCAAGAAAATTAAGTGAATATGACGATGCTGGGAACAATTGCTGCCGTACAGGCTTTTTGTGACGCAATAATGAGGTTATTGAGACTCACAAAGAATTTAATATAATAGAAACCTCGGAATTTCCCAAAATAGAAGTCTCCTGAAATGCAATTGAAAATGAATTTCCTGGAAGTGAATAGATAATTTCACAAAGTATAAGACAGGTTGTGTTGTCAAATAATAATTCGTCACAATTCCAAAAAATGGACATTTTACTATTGAAGAAAATGTGATTAATGTATTTCTATATTATTACATAGAACTGATTTCTTAGTCTGAATAATTCTCAGAGCACACTTCTCAGGTTCGGCAGAACACATCTGCCGGATATAAAAGTTGCATTTGTGTATGTTATGAACAAAAAACCATGTAATACGTTAGCATTGAAATAATACATCTCTTCTCTCTCTCTCTCTCTCTTAAGAAGGTATTTACAAAACACTCACAATTATCACTCTATTTCTTTAATGTTAATTGCTATGACTCGAACGCTGTCAGGTAAGGGAAGAGGAAAGCCTATGTGTGTAAAGTATGCCACACTTACAAAGAAATTGACAATTAAGCTGAATAAATTCATTAGCCACTCATATAACTTCTTAATCTTTCACATTCGCAATAGGAATCTTTGAAGATTTAATCGCAAAAAAGTGGGCAAGCAGAGAGACGGAAGATTTCATTACATTTATTAGATGTACAATTTACGTTGCTACATAATAATTGATTAGGAAGGAGGAAAAAATCCCTTACCTTAGCTTTTCCACTCTGCTGTTTTTAGCAAATACAATGAATAGCAGTAGCACGTCAGTTTGCACAGGTATGGATGACTTGCGTCATTTTGCACTTACGCTATTAGCCTAGGAAGATGTGGAAACTGAAACGAATTATCAAAATACTATTGCTGGTGAGATAATAAGTAATAACAGATCGATGAGGCTTCTTTTCCCATCTTGCATCTTTACATATGCTATTACGAATTTTCAATTCCAATATCATTTCATCCTTTCACAATTATCATTCATAATCACATAGTAATATACTAACTTTCAGTTGTATCAGAGAATGAATATGAAAATGTGTATTTCGATTACAGCAAACGAAACAATTGAAATGATTAGGAAAAGTATTTATTGATTAAGTGAACATTGAAAGATTGTTTCATAAATCATTACGGTTAAAGCTACAATTATTAGGAATTGATGTTTCTGAAGAATATATGCTTTCAGTCAAAAAATACCTTCAAAATATCCAATTAGGAACTTTATGAGTTAACTTCTGGTCAGGAATTTTTTGAGTTAAGTTTTAAAATTCATATTTGATACTTTCGAATGTAAAATAATTATCCCTATACGGTAATAGGGAATATAATCGTGAATGTTATTACGATTAACATTACTACTACCAGATGACACTCAGAGTAATACCCATAATGAAAGACTATCATTCTCTACGGTAATACTGAAGGCAAAGTATGAGAGAAGGACTGTGAAAGCATACGTATTGCTAAAGATATAAAGTATGGAAATATTTTTAAATTCTTACAAAAGCATAATTGACAATTGTAGGAAATTTAACAAAGGAAATTGCTAAAGATTTTGTAAAGTTAACTTTTTCAGAAAGTTTTCCTCATCAAATTATAATTCGATCCGACGAAAAGTACTGTTTATGAGACACTAAGTTGAGTTTGAAAAACCTTCAGGGAATAGTATTTTGTAAAAAGACTGATCTACTGAACTCACTCTATCATTTCTGGGTCCACGCAACTGAGCTGATAATGATGCTATTATTAATACTTCACAACTGCACATCAAGCGTACAACAGAACATATCTCTTAGAGAAGTATGAGGGGAGGGGGTAGGGGGGATGACATTAATCGAGTAGTGAGGATGTTATATTGGAGAATAGGCACACAAACTTGGCCTAGCAGGTCGCTTGACCAAAGGAAACAACTGGGAGAGCGCTACTTGTGCCTATGCGAGCCCTTCCATTTCAACGACGTCGTTAACGCTATCAAAACATTTTACACAGTTTTAGTTTGCAAGGACAGCTGCACTTAGCTGTTCGGATGACCGAATCCACTCCATAGGTCTTTCCTCTTACGTGCATGTGCATATGAGTGTGTGTGTGTGTGTACATACACTATGTGCCTTTGTATGTTTAAGAGTTGTAAGTACTGGCATCGATAAAAGAGGGCAGAGAGAGTGGAAGCCAAGTCCTCATACCTGTCGCTTATCATTTTCTGGCTCATAGGACTTTCTCCTAAGTATATCAATGAGCTATCGGGGATGATTCAACCGTTGCTTTCTGTTAAATTTGTCATCTTTAGAAAAGCAACTGGCAAATATGACTTAAAATGATTGATTAAAATGTTTCTCTTCTCTAATTGTCCCCGTATAAATTCATTTCTATATGTCACTCAAATTCTTCACTTTCTGATGGCGAAAACTGAAGTATTAGGCAGTTTAAGAGATTCCAGGCCTGTATGGTTTAATTAAACGCTACAAGGACGCTCTACCTAATAATAAATACTGAAATTGAAAGATAAATATAATGCTGTCATCTCACTATAATGGAAATCTAAAGAATGAAATAAATTTAAGTCACCGCATCAAAACTTTTACAAGCATTCCAATTTCATTTTAAAAAATATGAGAAAAGAATTTATAGAAAAGTTCGTGATTTTTTTTTCTTGAACGCTGTTTGATTTTATTTATAAAGTTTTGGGTTAGGCTAGAATTAAAATTTTTTTTTTCAAATTTTTTAAATTTTCAATGCTAAAAAATTTAAGCGTATTTTCAAGATTAACTTCAAATACAAATAATTAACTGTCCAATTAGGTATTTCGCTTTTTTGAAAAAAACAATTACTGTAAATTTTTTGATAATAATGAAAATTCAAAATAAAAGTTTATTGATAAAGATGCGATAACCAGCCGGAAATATCCTATTATAAGAAATATCCTATTGTTGCACCAACACTTGGATCTCTTCCTTGATAAGTTGATATTTGAAGTTTTAGTTAATATGAGCGCAAGGCTGAATGAACCAATCTATTCATTCTATTGTTACCGCAAAACTCAAGCTCTCCCTCCCTCTCTCTTTCTCTCTCTCTCTCCAGATGAAATATCAATGAAGAAAATGAGAAATAGATATTAAAGAAAGTATGATTTGATTAAGAATCTATTAAATAATGAAAATTGATGACAGAATCACATCTAACATTGCTGTAAACTGAGCGTACAGCAAAGGGTTGGTTGATATGTAAAGTAATGTGAGAGCTAAATGAAATAATTTGAATGAATTTTTAAACTTGTTATTCTCTCCACTAAATGTTTCACAACGATATCCTAATAAGTTTTTCGTCGTTTTAAGTTTTAGTTAAATTAGCACTTAAAACTTTTTTTGTCTTAAATATCACGAATGGCTGACGAGAAATTATGAAAAAGGCTTAAAGTTTCTAAAGATTATCGAAAGGAAAGACATGCCAGAGGGCGTGGAAGAAGTGGTACTTTCAGATAGTTTGAAATTTCACTGTTTTAGAAATTCCACTGCTACAGGAAAACTGTCAGTGATTGAATACTCTTGTTAACTAATTAATATTATCAATGACAAGATTTTCTTAAAGCGAACATTTGGAATGCAAGCTTCACATAGCACTTGATTATTGACCATCGTTGAATTTTAATTTAAATTCTAGTTCTACATCAGTTCGATTTCCTCGCAGGCAACAAAATCTCCGTAAATAAGTATTTTGAGAAATAATGTAAGGGATACATACATTAGATAATGAAGCGCAGTTGCACTTTCAGGTTTTGTAATTAAAGGAAAATGAAGGATTACAGGATGATTTTCATGTTGCGCTCCGAGACGAAGTGGAAGCTCAACAAAGCAGCAAGAAATGTAACCATAAAAAGATAATTTATGTTTCTGTTATTATTTTGTTTTTCAAAAACACCAAGTTGCAAAGGTTAGGTGACGAAACGATTACATATTGAAATGAAATGAGCTAAACCTCACTTCCCCTCCCTCTTTCAACAGTTAGTTAGACAGGATGTGTTGATGAAATGATCCATTGACGACAGAATGGGCAGTGTGGAAGAAAGAGTTTAAAAAATATTCCAGCGGTGTTTCTTAATTCAAACAGCGTACTCCAAATTACTTCTCCTTCTTTCACTCCCAGTTATTTCACAAAGATACAAATTCAAAGCCTTCCCGCAGAGGAAACGGTTGTTATTTCAAAAGAGTTAGGATGATCGGTAAAGTATAACATTAAATATAATATCGCAGAAACATAATAATGAGATTTGCACTTGAATTTAATTAAACTTTTAAAAGCGAACGAAAACTCTTAACAACGTGGGGAAGCAGTAATTTGAGAAATCTTTCGTATAAATTAGAAGTCATCAGGGTTGTTAAAACTGCATAATTTCAATGCGTCATAATTGCAACCTTACCCTTTAATATCTATGCGTGTCGTTGTTCTGATAAGTTAAGCAGAAAGGTCTAAATTAATTAGGAGAACTTTTGCCACGAAGTGCAATGAACCTTAATGTTATTAGACGAACGAGACTTCGTTATTAAATATGAACTTTCTAAAAGTTAACAAGCAGTTAATAATTTTTCCGAAAACATCAAGAAAGACTGTCAATAATACACAATCGCCTGAGACGTTGTAAATAGGATTCTGATGGTGCTTAGCCAGCGTATCTACGAAGATTCGATTAGAAGAAACTACCGGTTCGTTGATTAGTTCCATCGTTTATTTTTGCAGCGATGTTTTCCAGTTGGTTTGTCCGTTGTCGTTGTTGCCCTTAAAGGTTTTAAACAAAACAAAAAGTATGTTTTTATGATTTGGGGTGTTCCTTTATATGAACTGCCATCACCGCCACCAACAATAGTGTAAGAGCCCTGCCTTCCGCCCTATCCTATCATTGCCATATGTAAAACGAACGGTACAGTATCCTTCTCATTCCACCCACTTCTCAACTCTCTCGCCGAACCGTATTATGCATTACATGAACCAAACCAGTACGTCACGTCCCACTCCTTCCCCTGCCCTGTCCCCTACCACCCCACTATCTGCGCGCTTTAACCAATCCATCTCTTCTTTATATCATGTCGGTTATCTTTTCCAAATAACCAATATCGAATAATTGACAAACGTCAACCGGTCGAAGTCTTTTAAAGAGGTTTCTCTTCGCTCACGCACATTGCCGCACTGAGCGCAACTGATCTATGAGCTTTTGTACTTTACTTCAGTGAAAGAGTTCTAATAGAACAAACTTCGATCAGTTGATTAGCACTTTAGCTGCAGAAATTACAATAATTATAGGTGAAAAAAACTGGTAAATTAAAATTATATTTTTTTAAAAACGAAATTAAAAAATGAAAAAATTTAGTCTGATATAACGAGTTCTGTCGTCCTTTCTTCTATTTAGTTTATCAACTTGTCACCTTTCCCACTAATGTTTCATTAATTCATCGCCAAGACCTTAGATGTTGAAATACTCATTCACCGAACCGCAGTCTGTTTCAATCTCCGGATATTCCGCAATAGCTGTTTAAAGCTTTCACCAAAATTATTTGTATGTCGGAGAAACTAACATTTCTTTTTTCGAAAGACAAGAAATCAATAAATGTTAAAATTTATTTGGTTCGCAGTGTTCGGAAGTACACAAGGAATAAACAAAAAAAAAGGAGAATTAGCAGTAGTAATGTTCGAGTAAAGAGAATTATGCAGAAGTGAATTGAATATGTGTAATAAAATATTAAGAACATACTTAAGACTAGGAGTGTAATTAGCAGAGTGCAAATGGAAAGCGAAAATTTGATTATTAACTTTGATTATTAACTTAGGAAATATAAATTTAATTTAGTTCTGTGCTTTTATTAAATAAATAAATTTCCGCATATATAAACAGCCGATCTTCGAAGATTTTTAGGAAATCTCGGGACCACGTTCAATGAACAGAATACAATTTGGGAGTTAGAAAAAGAGTTGCAATGAAAACCGGATAAGGCGGCTTTATTTAGGTACCATTAGAAACTTTACACTGAGGCCACCAAGTGCAACTAATTAAATTATAAACTAATGGTGGACGATAACTGAGGAAGGAACTGTGATAATTAGAATGGAGAAACTTCGTTGCAGGGAATGACGAGGAAAAAAATATCATAACATACTTTCTAACTAAATCTTAAATTGAAAATTCGTCGCTCTTTGAACAAAAGACAATAATGAGAGATAAATCAATGGAATTAACTTTTGACATGAAACTTAACATTTTCAGAAATTGAGCTATCTCATAACTCTTTGCTAAGTTGCGGCAAAATTTCCTCCTGCCATCAATTTAATTAAAATGGTAAATTATTCAACACAAATAGGTCTTTTAAGATTTTGAAGTTTGTAGGAATAGTGTCTATCGTTATTAGGAAAATTAATCATTTACAAAATGCGCATAATATTTTTTGTCCATGATGATATCTACGTGATATTGTATCACATTATCGTTGCGCAAATGTTCTTGCATATATTGTGCAGTTGTTCATGAATTAACTAACCATAGAACATACGTGTAAAATGCGCATGCTGCATATGCATGCATATGGTACTACTGAAATGCAAAATTATATGTTTCAAATAGCGCAAAATGCTTCTTTTTTTCTTCCATTTTTTACCGTAAGAAATGAGTAAATTTGATTAAGCTGTGAAGCGCAGGAAAGGAGTAGTTAGTTAAATGAAAAAAAAAACCAAAGCTTAAAAAAACAAAAATAACAGAGATGAAAAAGAAGAAAAATTATATATATATTTTTTGTGAAATATCAAAATAATAATAAGCTTTTTAATTAACATTTCAAATCCAAGAAATTCACCCAATACTTCCGAATATTCAACGTTTTCCAGCTTTTAACAAATCTACAAAATGTTTTAACATTCCAGGAATTCGCTTTCTGAAAAACAACACTACAACAGCAAAGTTGGGTAATATGTTGTTTAAAAGGAGAACTATTCGGAAGTTAGATAGGCCAATTATTCGCATCATATAATTTGAAATCTACGCCAATGCTATAAAATGAAATGGACTTCAGATATGCTACAACAAATAGCTTAAAATCAGACGAATATACTAAAAAGCTATGTGCATAACAATCTTATGAGTACAAATCAAATGTGATAGTTACATACTCGTCAACCTGACACGTACGTATGTGGAGTTAGAAGTTAGCTTAAAACCTAAGACAGTTTTTTTGTTGTAATTATAATAATTTGTGGTACTATATGTATAATAATAAATAATGCTACATAGCATTTTCTTTCTTTCAGACTCTTATTGTTTTAACGTAATCCAAAAGACGGCGATTGACATTTTTTTTCAATAGTTAAAGAAATAAACCAGACGTTTCGGTGCTTTCTTTTGATCAGTTCATTTTGTTGTGGACAACCTTTTCCTGAACGTCATCGATAAGATCTGTTGCTAACTGTTGAAGAGAATCACAGAATTCATCGCTTTTTCGACTATATCCATTCGTCCATATCTCCTACTACATCTACTCCCAAGGAAAAGTTCTATCAGAGAGGAAAGTACCGCTTAATGCAATAAAATTTACTGCTTAGAAGCGCCAAGGCCTATTTGTAAATTTTTTCAAACCAGTAGGAGTGTCTTTCTAGTCATCAAAATGTAATTTTATAAATATAAAGCGATGAAACTGTCAGGTGTAAATTTTTGAAAAAGGAAAAAAAGGTATAAAATTAGATGTGTTTCGAGGACATGACGATGGTATGGCTGATCACGATGCATTTGACAAATGTACACTAACTCACTCACTCTTCGGGTCCCACTTAAAGTACATTTCTGCCTACCACATGAAATCATACAAGAACTCCATCCATCCATCCAGTTATATGAACGGTAGGAAATGTTGGAAGTCTTCCGATCACTGAAGGGAATTACCAATGCACTGTCACACAAATATCGCAGTGACAATCAATAACAGTAATAAACATTCGAATTATGCCTTCAATTACGCAATCTTAAATTTTGCCAGCTTGTTTGTGCCATTAAAATAATTAATTACTACTGCACAAACATAAAGATTTGTTTTGAGGACAACTTTTTTGTGATAAATTATGCAAAGTTAGCACTTACATTGAACAAAAAAATTTCATTAAGTCGCAGAAAACTTAGCAATTTGCAAAAATGACACTCCCAAAAATAAAATGACAGGTACTGAGCTCTCGCGGTTGTTGGAGTCATACATAAAGGATTTGAAATTCATGACGAATAGGCTTTGTTGTTTCTTTTTCTGAAAGTGAACCGTTTACTTATTTGATGTCTTTTTTGTCTTAATTGCAGTTTGCAATTATTTTATTAAAACTTAGGACAATGAGTAATTCCTAAACGATTAAAACTTTTTTGTCAAATTTACAGTGTTTAAATAGTTAGGTTGTGAATGTACACTTTTTAATGAATTAGGAAATATCATAATACTATCACCAAAGAATTGCAGAACGATGTTTGCTCCAGTTGCTTTTTCTTTAAACAAAAGTTAAAGTTTTTTAAAAAAAGTTGAAAGATTAGATTTAATGAGTACTAATCCTTTTTTTAATTTGAGACTACAGAATTCAATTTCAATAGTTCATAGCAATCTTGAATCGAATTTGAATAACATTTATGCTTTAAGAAAATTTCATTTCAATCATCCTTTGAATGTTACACTTGTAATGCAAACAATCAGAGTTGCAAAGTTGGAGTAGAAAATGTACAGGGACAGAAGAGACCATCTTGGTGACCTATGTTGATAACAATCTTATCATTATCAACAAGAAACTTGTGAGAAATGTCCTTAATTTCCCACGTTGATTCTATTTTGCTTTGTCGCGAATTAGTGGATCATCGCAACTTGGAAGAAACAAGCGGCAGCGAAAATTACCGTAAGAGGAAGACAAGTAGAGATGAAGGCGCTCGTTGAACAGTTTGAAATCTACTAATTTGCATTTGCTAGAAGTTTAAAAATGAGCTGAACAATGAGTTTGGGTGAAACGGAGATCGATCTCATTCCTCTCTCCTTACGTTATCAGTCGCAAGTTGGAGACTGTCACTGTTAGTCAACTAACTAATACTTTGCATTTTTTCATGCGACAATTAATTTGCTTTTCTTCACGATTTTCAGCATAAAAGAAGTATAAAGTTGCGGGCAACCTTTAATTGCAACGAAAAAGGAATCGACAAAGGGACTTTTATCGTTAAAGAAAACGCCTTAATATTCATTCACTGTGGTAACAGCACAAAGAATATAAGTAACGTGAAGAAGGAATGCGGGCGAAGTGTGTAAGAGTTAAAAGGTGAAGAAGAAGGAAAGAGAGAGGGAGGGAGGGAGAGGAAGAGGGGGAAAAGAAAGAACGGGGAAACAAAGGTTAAGAGCATTGGAAAATGTTCCCGCCTTCTTGCTCGATTCGAAAAGTACAACTCTTTCAATGACATAAATTTTGTCCCTTAAATCACAAGAAGCAGTCGTCTTTAGAAAACTATCCAAGTATTGTTTTCTACTTTTCACTCTCATAATACATTCTATTGACATTTTTTGCAAGTCTGTTACGCGTGCGTACACTTACGCCATGATGTAAGACTGACGAGTGACAATTGGTTGGACTTACTCTCATAACTGCTAAAAATGTATAAATTAATAAGCCTTGATTCTACAGCCTTAGAAAGGGAGGTCTGAGAAGGGGTCGCAACTACCTTATTTTTCAATGAACGGCTTGTCTGCCCACTGATGGCTCCGATTGAACTGAGCTTAGTTGAATTTTACACAGAGGTCATAGGTGAAAAGAGAAAAGAAGCGAATGATTCAAGCAGATTAATTTTCCTTAATTCATCGCGCATTAAACAAATTAATGTTCATGTGGTGCTAGTTACGGTGCTCGATTTAATTTAATTTACGTATAGTTCACCGTCTCCCTCTTTCCCACCTCTGCAGCGCCTACTTTCTCGCCCCTTTTTTTCACTCTCTGACATCCGTAATACAGTGATGATGGATTGATTCAGTTTTGATAGTTCAATAAAATGAGAGCTGAAAGAAATCTCATTGGCTGACCTCAATTATTCACCGATGGGTAACTGAAACAGGAAATCTCCTAAGTAACACTTTTTTCAACATTTAATGAAAGGATGCATTTCAACTTTTTAATTTGTCAATAATATGAACTAAAGTGAGCGAATTTCCTTCAAATGAAAAAAGCTGAATAATTTGTTAAAACAAAAAAGAAACTGAAAGGATTCGTTCATTTCAAGGATTCGTTCGCTTCTTCATCAGAATATTTTCTTGTGGAATATTTGGCTATTGGAAACATGAAGTCCAACCGATCGACAAATGTCAAATTGCCATTTACAGCTAAAACAGATTATTGATAAATTTCAAACTTTCAAAATTTCCGTTCCAAGCTTCCTTTTTGCTTGGATAATGGAAAAATATCAAATCATTGCTTAAAACAAAAGAATAAGCATTGACTGTTCATTATTTTAATTGCATATTTTAATTACATGCTTCATAGGTCATGAAGAATCAACACGAAACGAAAGATCTCTCTTCTAAACGACAAATACAACACTACCGTTTCTTATATGCTGAATCAGAAGACAGTCTTTCTTTGCTTCTGAAAGTTCGAAATTCATCCATTTCGAAGACGATGGAGGAAGGAAACATACATCTTCACCAGGTCTTATATAAACAGACAGAAGAAAATTGGGTTGCTTTTTATATAAATATTGAAATAACTAAAACGATGTTATGTAGTGATATGTACTACTTGTCTGCGCATAAATTCACGTACATACTTAAGCAGGGAGCAATAGAAAGAAGGATTCATAAATTGCAACAACAAGTCGCTTACTGTCTGTGGTAGCGATATTTTAGTGTTTTCAGTGACTCTATCAATTTTAAGAGAAATGCACTTTTACTGGTATATTTTTATTTCTTGTTGCACACGTAAATTATTGAACCAAGAATTCGCTATAAGTTCAACATCTTTTGGAAAATAAAAGAAAAGTGATAACTGATCATCAAGTGAGAGAGCAATATTAGAATTCTGATCATTTCTAAGCCAATTCATGACCACGTAAAAAATACGTAAAGAGGACAAATTGCGACAATTCTAAATTTGCTCTTGAAAATTCTTCCATGTAATTCTGAGATGAAGTTGTATTACGATGATCTTCCACGAAAGATCATAGATTCGATTCTTTAAATCCCACTCAGTACGACAGCATCATATGAACCTACTTCAAGTATATCGAAGAGCAGAAGGTTATTAAGTCAGAAACAGTTTGCTCAAGTTAGAAAAAAAATATTTTCATCCGACATTTCTGTGAATGACTGAACGACACTTCCTTCAATGTGAAACAAAAAATTCATTTCAGAACTTTGTCGACTAAAGGTATATATATAGGGAAAAGTTTATTTGTTTATTTGACATAACATTTCACTCCTTTTAGATATGTACAGATCTGTCTAAGAAAAGTTGAGTGATAGAGAACACGACGACATGCGGAAATACAGTATTTCATGTAAGAAAACTTTCTTTTCACACACTTTTCTGTAACACATCCTGATCTACATCAAAGACGAAGTTTAAGAGCATGAAGCACTGCAAGTAAATGAATGAAAATTCATTTACTTGTACCAATGTCAGGTCCATCTTCTTCGCAGCTGCTATCCATGTAAAATTCAGTTTCGTTCAATACTGCCTGAAATGGTCATGTTCTAGATAAAGTTATAAATTTGTTCAGATAACATGAATAAGAGCATATTATTTTTTAATCAATTTTAAAAATACTTTTTAATTTCACTTTAATAAACGGAATTTTATAAGTCGCTCTCCTAAAAGAAACCTAAAAAAACTAAAGCAAGAGCATTTGGAAATGGCTGGAACAAGATTTAGATGAGAAATGAAAAGTTATAGAAGAATTTTTGTATATAGGAATCTATGTTCATTTCACTGACCTGTAAGCTTGCGCCACATTCTAAGCACTTCTTCTTAACAGCGTAGCAGTCAGTACAGTATAAATTGTTGCAATTAGGACATATTCTTGAGTTACTAAAATTGCAATATACAATGAATACTATCGCCATGTTTTGAATGAGAATCGCATTTTTGAAGTGAAAACTGATTTTTTCCTCGACATTGTCTTTACTTCCACACTTCCTCCTCTTCATCAGTTCCAACAACATTCACATTAGTAAGGCGTTGAAAAATTTTTGAAAGCAAATAAAGAATTATTTCTAAATTTTCCAGTTTCATTACTCATATTCATTATTGATCTTTCCATTATTGCAGTTACCCTCTTTTTCTCTGAGTCAACTAACTTTGCATCGGTGATATTTAGATCTGGTCGGAAACATCTTGTACATCTGTACTGATCTGCACTCAATACCGTCAAGCCACGATTCACAAGATTTCCTAGCCCATTAGTTTCATCTTCAACAAGCTGATCCTTGAGCTCCTTAAATAAAACTTCTAACTCTTTAACATTTTTTTATGATTACAAAGATGAGAAGCACACCTTTTCTTTTGCAACCTTTATCAGTTGTGCTAGGATATTTTTGCGACTTTCGAGAACTTGGTTATATAACCATAAGGTGCGTGGTTTTATTCTTTCTGGCCAATAATATTGCGCAACCAAATGACGACATCTTACTACATATACCTAAGAATTGACAGCTTTCATTATATTCGTCTATATGATTTCAATTAATTCAAATTTGTACATAAATGTTCTCCTTCACTCTCACTATTTTATCTCTGAATTACCTAATGCTAGCATATTACCCTTCCTGCCGTTGTTCCAAAAAAATCTATGCATCACTTATGGCAAAAATTAGAAATAGAAATTTGCACTGCAGTATTTCAAGTGACTATGTTCTGTAATGATTACACAAGTAATTCCCACACACATTTAATATAAAGTATCTTCTTCCAAATAAATATTACAGTAATATTTGGAAGAAGACTACATTCTATTATAAGTTAGTTAGATAATTTAATTCGCTAACTACACAATTCCATTATTAAGAACTCTATAGTTAGTACAGAATAAAATAAAGAAACGATGGAACGCTCATATCTTCCTCAACTTATTTTACTTCAATATCGGATTTGATAAAATGCTTGTTCAAAGTGAGTAAAACGATTTAAATTAAGAGGCTGCTGATTTGATTAACTCTTACTTGTATAACGCACAGTAAAAGAGCAATGAAGTATAAGAACATCATCAGGCGAATAAGTTGAAGATCGGGTGGATTAGGTTCAGTAAAACATTGCCTCCAATCATCATCACTGTGCTGACTTCCCGTGATTGGATGAAATATTTGAAGAAGTCGCTGCAGAAGTTTTGCTACAAAACCTTCTCCTGCAACCTAGAAGATAAAATTATTAACATATGGAAAATACGAGGCAAGGAGAATGAAAATTGGAATTTAGCATACTTTAAGATTATAGAAATCAAGTCGATCCGTGCGAGTAGCATTAGACTGCAGGAATGAATAAGTGAAATAAAGCATTTGATAGGTAAACACATCCAGCAATGTCAAGAAAATCGGCAAGAAACCGCCAATTAATGTGATCGCAAATGAAAATAGCATTTTCATTTTCTCTTTTGATGTCATATGTAACGTGAATCCCTCAATATACTGCAAGAAATGATAGAGTTTTTTTTCTTTTTAGATCTTTTAACTCTCAGTTTAATTATCTCCGTCCTTTTAGAAATTTACTCTCATTTTCTTGAAGATACACGTAAATTATTGGTTTCTGTTAATTGGTATAAGTTTGGAGATCTCTCCCAGTGCATTTTTTATTATCAGTAAAAAACCAAACATTTATATTTCTATCGAAATGGGAATCATTCGTCGGATAAACTAACTATTTCGCGTTCTTTGGGTAACAGGGGAAGTAAAGAAGGCTGTCCTTGTGCTTCCCTGATCATGTCAACTTTTCGAAACTCTTCCGTTATGTAGACATTATCTGCTTTCTCCTTCTGTTTATACTTCATAACGTATAATAGCGCCTGATAAAAGCCACATCAGTATTTGTTAGCTTTTTGATTTTCTTAAGTTGAAGTTCATTGAAATTTCATCTGACTAATGCACAACACAATGAATTTCAGAGTAACAATATGCGATGAATGGATGTTTACCATAAGCAATGTTACAGTGATCAAATTGGGGATAATAAAATTAATCGTCGTAGCCAAAATGTCTACAAAAGTTTTGAATTGATTCAGGACTTTCTCCAATTCTTCCCTAAAATAAGTAGCAGTAAGCGTGCCGGATTTGAATAAAACATGGAATAATTATATATTTATGCTATGCTTCTCACTTCATTTTTTCAATTTGGAACACTTTTGTACGATTGCCTTCAATAGTATGATTTAGAGAAATTCCTAATTCATCCCAAGATTTTTTTGCCGCTTTCGCTTCTTTCTGTAAAAGATTGTAAAATATCAGCCACAAATTACACAAAGTTTTTTCTGTATCAGTCATTTCGTATAATTTCAACACCAATAAATATACTACATTTTTAAAGAGGTCACGAGGAGGTTAGGTAAGTTATTATTTCAACAAGAAATAAATCATAAATAGAATGTTTAAATTACGAACTGCAAGAAAACTAATATTGTAATCGCTCATAAAAGTGTTCATAGTAGCCTTCATTTTATCCTTCGTAAATGACAGAAAGCCGGACTTCAGACTTTCCTTCATCTTTGTCGGAATATCACAAATTAGCTCACCAAATCTTGCTGCATCACAAATCTGAAACATAAGTGTACTAAACTATTAAAATCAAAATCTTTTAGCTTTCCATCTTATTCCGCCATCACTTCCAAGTTAGCATATATAGAACAGAATATAGAATTCCATACCATGAAATAGTTTCTTCGCACCTGTTGCAACTCAAAAAAATGTACCCATTACTTGAAAGATCAGTAGTGATAAAAAAAGCATTGCGAATAAGAAAAGACAACCGTTCTCATATCCTTTACGAATTTACAAACTGGTAATCCACGATACATAGTGAGCCGATCACAATGTTGAGCGTTCTCATCGAAGATTCGAAGGCACTGCAAAATGCACTTTTTTGGAGGAAGAATAATGTTCACATTCATTGCTAAAATTCGTCGCTGGTTTTTATCTTTCAAACTTCTCTGCCTTCTGAGAGATGATGGCACTGTCTGCTTTTAATGACTTTAATTATAAAGACGTACAAAGTAATAAGGGCCAATGAAGAATCTCTGGCAGTACTCTTTGACTGTGAGCAGTTGCATCAAATAATCCTTCGTTTGCTTGCCAAACCTAAATGTAAAGTAAGAAAGGAATTCACTGAACAATAAATGTTGGCATGAAATATCAGACAAGTGGAAGAAAATTACGCTTACTTAACGACAACATTTTGCAACTTTCGCATGGTGTTCCAGAAATTTTTAAGATGTTCTACAAAAAAACGACCTTGTTCTTTTAATCCTGACAGTGAAAGCTGAAATGAGAGAACGGAGGATTCAAAAATCTCTCATTCGTATAGCACGATAGACATTCGCAAAATTCAAAATTCCGATATTTGCCTACAGATTTATAATATCTTATCCCTTGATAGTGTATGTTTGTAAACAGATTAATTCCGTTAATCACAACCTTATTAGTTTGCATATTAACTTCAGTAACAAGTTTGTTACCAATTTGAATCGCTGAATCACTCACACAAGCAACAGATTCTGCGAGCATTTGCAAATTACGAGTTGTATTAGTTGCTGGTATCTGCAGATTGCAAACATCTAGAAGTTACTATCCCATCAATTAATACATTTTGACTAATCGCAAAAACAATTCATATCTCATTAAATCATTGAAGTAATAACAATCCTTAACACACTGTCTTCTTTATTCTTTTAAATCGAAGAAAAAAAAGTGGTGTACAAAACATGATGGTTGAAAGGATTAAGTAAAATCGTTGAGAGAGAAGAAAAAAACTAACTTGAAAAGCCCACACTATTATAACCATAAGAATGATGGAACGAAGTCGACTAGTGGTTAATTTGATTGTGGCAATTAGAATGATAGCTCGAATAGACGGAAATGGTATCATCAGACCCAATATTAATTGCACAACAATACTTACATACACTCCTAATCTATAATTAATTATCATTACAGCTTCTTGTTAAGCCATTCCCAACCATCTTCTACAAAATTCTACTTCTTATCACAATATATTAAAGACTTCACTGTAACAAATTATTTCGATAATATTCAATTCACTTGAGTCATCTGAAGGAATAAATTATAAACTGTGTTTTAAGATTATCACATTTGCAAAAAAAATAATCATACGATTACTGAAAAAGATGAAAAATTGATACCGACTAGGGAAGAGAGAATATTTAAGAGAGAGAGAAATGAAAAATAATATGCCAACAAATTGACAGAGAAGGAAACTAGATATAATGCGCAATACATCATTCTCTCTGAAAAAGAAGGCTGATGGGGAGATGAAATTGAATCACGCTAATTAAGATTAGCATCGATAAAAGGAATTTGATCGGAAATGTTGAAAACAAACCTGGTACCGTAGATGAACATTCGTTCATAAGCATTTCGAGGAATTGGTTTTGGGTTTGGGTAAAGTGGTGGGAAAATAACGCCACATTTCATCCAAAACTCTTTATCTACAAGCAAATTTCATTATATTACTCTTTGGAATTTTTCAGGAGTGATGTTAATACAATAGCTTAACGTTTATCCACAAGAAGTTTTTCTCCAGAAACGGATCGTCGACAATTTTCTGCAATAAATTGTAGCTCTTCCAGTTTCTTGAGTGCTCTCTGCTTTGGCCTACGTAGTACGCTAATCAACATTTTTGAAATCGCACTGCAACATCTAACATCAAGTTTACCATCACTAAAGCGTCAATTCTCATAAAATTACGAATTAACTTCAAGAATCATTGAAATGCAATAATTCAACACCAATAAACCAACCAACGAGGCAGGTGCACCGAAAAATGAACTCAGCTTCATAAAAGTGAGATAAATAAAAATCTTTCAAACTGATTTGCATTTTGTAAAGAACGGAGGCGCTCTATTCAGCAGTCTCTATTTCCAGAATCAGCCAAAGCAACGATTCATGAATAATTTCTTGCTCAGAAGTGGAAATTAACATATTTTTAGACAATTTCGTTTTGATAGGACCAATTACGCCAATGCTAATAAATTATTGTTATAATTCTCTATCTTCTGCAAACCATTTTCAAAACATATTCAGCATATTACAAAAAAAACGAAAGAATCCCTCACGAAGTGAGTTACATTAGTGAAAATAAACTTTTAAATAAAAACCTACTCGGAGCTCTGGAATGACTACCTCAAACTTCCTAATCCTCTTAACAAAGAATGAGGAAACTGTAAGAATTTCGTCTTATATAATGCAATTCATATAGTATACATATATAATGTTTGTCAGAACTATCGTACGTTTCCCATATTTTTTTATGCTGTTCAGTTTTTGTTTTTCTAGACCTAAACGATCCGCAAAATTCAGTTTGACGGATGTGCATGAAATGCGATCTTTATGCAGGTAAAAGAACTCGTGTATTTCACACATTTTTTTGCAGAATTTTGTTTTTATAATCTCGTGCAGAAAAATATTACTAACAAAGTAGATTCCAAGAAACAACAGGAAAGGAGAGAGTGACTAGGGTAAGAATGAGATCAACGGCAAGCATTTCAGCATGATGACCGTTCTAATTTCTCATTTAGTGCTATATTCCAGTGATCATTAACAAGATTATCCAGATGATTTTCAAAATCCATGATTTCAAGATATAACTTCGTCTGTATTGCACTGGAAACGGTTGTTAACACTGTTTCTTCATCCAATATGGTGAATCTAAAATTACTTTAAAGTGAAGATCAATGGTAATGCAAACATTGAACTTCCCAACATAACATGTATAGTAGAGAGGAAATCAGTACCATAAAATCTAATATGCAATATTAAGTCAACTTCGCTATTTGACTATCAAGAAACATTTATTTGTCCACGAGAAAAGAATTAATAATGACACCTTTTTATCTTCCATATTTTGCTATCCAGAGTATAAACTCGAATTGCAGGTTCTAATAAACCTGTGCCAAGAAGGGAATTGTCAATCTATAATGCATGTTTGAGATATTACTAGCTTTCTGAATACTTTTTGTAGGTGTTCTTGAATAAATGAATTTGTCCAAAGTGAATATCTCAGCATAGAAGACCTCATGACTTTATTACACAAAAACATCCTGCCATACCAAAAACTGTCCCATCAAAGAGAGGATGTGAAGAAAAAGCAATAAACAATGCCTTAAAACGACCATACGCATTTTTAAAACGACCGTACGACCATACGCGGAAATATGAG
Source organism: Litomosoides brasiliensis (assembly GCA_013365375.1). Classification (NCBI taxonomy): domain Eukaryota; kingdom Metazoa; phylum Nematoda; class Chromadorea; order Rhabditida; family Onchocercidae; genus Litomosoides; species Litomosoides brasiliensis. The sequence continues at coordinate 68,626 of JABVXW010000031.1, forward strand.
TGGAAAAGAAAAAATGTCGGACTGGTCATAGTTTCTTATAAGATCCTCAAAATAAAAAAAAATCACTTGGACGAGAAACGTGTTTGGATAATTGGAAACAATTTTCTCAGCTACTCGCACTGCATACGGATCAAGACTGAAACGAATCTTTAAAAGCTAAACTGGAAGAAACATTTTCGTGCAATAAGGTCAGCATTCGAAAAGGAAAAAAAAACACCTAATTTCATTAATGAAAGAAATCCACGTTTACCTATTGTCTGAAAGAGACTGATTGCAAAAATACAACCCGACCAGAGCAGGACCACCTTTCGTGCAATCATCTGTACATATCAACGCTGCTTCCACAACCATACTTAAGGAAGCGCTCTCATGCAATACAGGTATAGCATCAGTGCATACCAATTCACTGTTCTAAAAAAAATTGATCATCATCCGATGCATTAATTAACTGATTCATCAACCGTCTTTGTTCTCAAAGCTATCCCAATATCTAAATTTTAACTTCATGACTCCTCTTAAAAAAAATTCAAACTGAATGTACGAAACTTATGTCACGCTACTCGTTTATGGGTGCAAAAAAATTTTTTTTTAATGCATCAAAACAGTAATTAAATTCACCACTTGATAACTTTTTAACTGTCTAGAGTATACAACTAATTTACATTTATAAATATTCCATAAGCTTCATTACCCTGCTTTCCCCGATTAGAAAACCAACAACTGGTCGATGCGGATATTTGTAAGCGTGCAATATCATTTTTGCATAACCACGCAAAGTAAATGCTGGTGAATGCATCTAAATCGAATGCGAGTTGACAAAACACAATTAATACTATCTTTTCCAATATTTTGCTTGACTTTATGCTGAGAACTGCATTAAGTTTTAGTCACTGTAAAGAAATTTATTCCTATTGCCATTTGTTTTACAGAAGATGAGGAAAAAGCTTAAAGGTATTTCAAGAACTAATACATATGCAAGCAAACAAGCTTTCCCCCTCTTGGGTCTAATCTTGAATGTTTCTAATAGTTTATATGCTATCACACTGTGTGTAATTTTAACAATATATTTTTTGGCAAAGTATAGAGAATCACTCTTGAAGCAAATAACTTCAATTCGATAGAGAATTAGTTATCAACACTTTATTTTTCAATAAAATCAGGAAAAAATTTGACCTAAAATCTGAAACAACTTAGACAAACATCAAAATAGACATAGTTCAATATGTAAGCGATGAAAACATCAATCAAAGGGAAACTAGAAACACTAATTGTATTCGTTCATACCAATAACTTTTAGTTCTATGAGTAATCGAAAAAATGGAATATTACTGATGCTCTGTTAACCAATACAACATTTATCAAATCATCAGATGGCATAAAATACATCATTCGGTCTTCTCCAACGTCCCTAAAATGCTGTCATGTCACTAGAGCAAAAGAAAACCATTTGATCCACTTCTGCAAAAAAAGCCTGTGGGAATTAACATGGGAGAACAACAACAAAAGAGAAGCAGTAGTGCATAAAAAATAATACAATTTAAATCTTCAAAACTAATATGAGCAGTTAGTATAGAAATTCATTTATTCCAACTACATTTTGCACACACATATATACAATTATTTTTGCAACCATCAAGACTATACAGCAATCGCTTGATCGTACGATTTTTCAAGCCAATCTAACAGGATGAAAATTAATAATTGTTTTGGATTATTAAATCAATGGACACATGAAAAAAAACGTAAATAGCAAAATAATAATAATGGTGGAAAGATATCAACATTCTCATAAATTTAGAATTAGTGGGCTAACTGATACACGTGGTACGGAATCTTTCAAACTTGACAGTGTCGCATCTTCGCTTCTCTGAACTGCCTTATTCCATATAAACACCTTTAAATTTCATTTTCAATTAGGTATGATGTGATGGCGTAGAAAGATCAGAAAGACAAGATAATAATTCCTATTCAATTAAAATCATATGAATAAGAAACCTGTTCAGCATACAATGCATCTGCCTCCATTTGTTGCCGTCTTCGCATTATTTCTGCTAGCTTCTCGTACTTCAGTTTGACTTCCGAAATCTCCATTACAGGCAACTTTTTTGGTGTCACTTCCAAAAAACCGGTATTGAATACATTCGTTTCTCGAATCATCCTCACTAAGACCACAATTCGTTAAAAAAACTCCACATACAGCAGGGAGAAGTCAGGATTCGAAATTCGAAATTTAGGATTGTAAATTTCTTCAAATCTAATAAAAATGGCACCATACTTGTTGAAAATGATCCATGATGTTCATTTGCCTTTCGCGTAAGCATACGCATTACTTCGCTTTCTGCTTGCATTGTTAGTCGTTCACGTTCGACCTGATAAAGTAATTTATTGAAACAATTCAATGACAACATATTAGTGTAATTTACAGCAAAAGTAAGAGAATGAGAAAATCAAATAACAAATACTAGTACCTGATGATATATTCGCATATTTCGTCTCTTTTCCTCTTGTTCAGTGTAAAGAGTACGCAGTTTTGTCGTCAACTTTTCCATAAACACAGCATCCACTTTCTAAAAGCAGTTGATCTTAAACAATTAGTTGTTAAAAATCAAGTCTAAACCAAATCACATATAATTACTGCTACTTGGGTAATTATTGCTGTTATTTTCTGTTGGTAAAAGAGAATAAGGTCTGGAAAACAATTTACTGCTCATAAAATTGAAAGTTCTCTCAGTTGCAGCTACTTTTTATTACAGAGAAACACTGAACTAATTATGATATATACAAAAAATAACTCACTTCCTCAGTACATAGAGAGCCTAGATTGCTTGATGAAGTGTAGTTTCCCCGTACGATCAAATAATTATTAAAATTAGGTGGGCGTTCTGGAATAATAGTCTCTTCAGTTGCATCTTTGACCCAGCGTTCCTCAATCTAAAAATTCTTTGAGAATACTATAATATATTGACCAGTAAAAGGATGACGGTAATAAAACTGAAATTCCTTTATAAGATTTCAAGTCCTACTACAGAACGGAAGTCTCGAAAGCCTTCATAGCTGTTCTTCTTCATCAGCGACAAAGCTAATAAAGTATTTTCATCGTCTTTTTGTGCAGCTGCTTCCAAATTTGAGCTTTCGTCAGCTATAAGAATAAAATTTATCATAATCGCTTGCAGTGATTATTATAGTGAGTGCTTTTCAAGCAACAAGTTTTTATTAAAAGATAAAGGGAAACTGATACTGTATGAAAACAAACCATCAGCTCTATCGCCAGCACCACTGCTAGTAGTTTGTTCCTCGGAAGCTGCCGCTGAGAGTGGAGGCATTGGTAATGCAGTAGTTGTGGAACTACGTCGCCAACTATTTGCTTTCCTCTTCGCTGATGTTTCGTAACTAACTGCATGATGGTCCCGGAGTTGTCTTCCTGACTGCCGAAGTTTGCTTCTGCAAAATATTTTGCCAATTTTGTTGCAAGTTGTTTTGTGTCAAAATATCAAAACAGTTATTGTAACACTTAACAGAGACTCCAAATCAACTCAGCTTATAATTAGAGAGTGATCGATACTTCTGATGCCTCGTGGGAAACGAGCGATATTTTCTATTTATAACGAATTTCGTATTCAATTTGGAAGCAAAGAACGTCAGGAAAGTTCGAACCTTGTAACTCGTTGTATGCTTTCATCACAAGTATTGCTGACACTTGGTTCAGAGTTCTGCTGTTTACGAGTAAGACTTTTGGTACTTCTAGTATTTCGTCTTACAGCACATGTCGTAACTGACGTCATATCATCCGCAGCACTTGCTATCACTATACCATCTTCGGCGGGTGTGCGGGGTAAGGATATGCGAAGTGGAGGTACCTAAGTTTATCATGAGAATTTGATCTCTTTGAAACACGTTTAATACGTGTGTTGATTTTAAAAATGAGCAGTATCTTGACTTTATTTCTCATTCGAGAGAGGCATACTCAATGGAACTAAAAAAGCATTTGCAAAGAAACAAGTTTGATCTGGAAGGAATAAAATTTTTTTCGGCTCAAATTTCAGCTAGCAATGCGTATACCAAGCTACTTACTGTTGCAAAATATGATTTTACAAAAACAAATGTTCAATACATCAAAAAAGCTATTTATCGAAATTTGAGCGTCCCAGCTAAAGCTTTTTCTTCGGTTACAGCACCCATTCACCATCATAAAAAACAAATGTAAACAATTTTAAAATTTACATGTGTCAGATATTAATACCACTTTGTATGATAAAATATTGTCAAACCTAAACAAAATTATGATTTATAAAGTAACCTTACGACTAGCCGTTGCATCAGCTTTTTCATCCGTTAGATCTGATAAATTCGATATCACATCCAAAGCTTCTTCTTTTTCCAGTACGGACATACCTTCATGTATAATATCATATTTACAAAATTCATGTCCTCTCTGAACTAAGCTCCCAAAACTATTTTAAAAAAACTCCCTTCAAATCTCCAACATATATGATCACATTTAATTTAATTAAGTAGTCAGTATAATGCAAGAAAAAATACTTGTTTGAGATGAGACTGCAGTTGAAATGAAGGAGGACGCAGTGGTGGTCCCAGTCTGACTAAATCGCTGTCTCTTCAGACTCGGCGATTCGCTCAATTCCCGTTCCATATCTTCAGCAGATCCTGTTTTCTGTAATTCAGTTATACAGAAGATCATACACATGATTGATTAAATCAAACAACCAAGGTAAAAAAACTACATAAGTAAAAGAAGTTCCTTTTTACTCGGTATGTATTACATTATTTCATTTTAGTCTGGAAATGAATCTACTGTAACAATTATGAGTTTGTAAAGCTCTACAGATGTCAGTATGATGAAACCGAATGCAACCACAGATTAATAATGCACGCCGTTCTGATGAATCACGGGAATAACATGTCTGTTGTATACGCTCTTACTATTTCTATGACTTCTATTATCATTCGCTGGTAGACTGCAAGGATTTTCACACTGAACTTAAGCTGGGAAACACGTCTCATCACCATTTGCCGCCTGTCCATTATAGGAGTACGAATAGTGTGAGAGCAGACCGATTTGGTGCAAAGCCGGTACTGTAGTAACCAAAGCTATAGCCAGTTTTCCTTAGATCAAGATCAGTGCTGAGAAGCATGCTCTGTAGATTCCCGCCAATCATTTCTTCGTGAACTAAGAACAAATAAGCGCAACAAAAAGCAAATCGTCGTGATGCGCATAAAACCAATCATGCAGCTGGTTTCAGATAGTAGTGCACGATGATGAATCGTTAAAACGAAACATCAGAAGGTTGGTAGTTGTAACAAACGCTGAGAGAGACATTGAGGTCACCCAGCGGGACAATATGGCATGTTAATCTGCCTAACTACCCGTTCTTCCCCCTCCTCCACCTTTCACTATCACCCTCAATACAGATACATCCATATGTTACTTTTATATGTGATTTGTTAAAACCCATCTCTTTGACAACTCAACATTGCCCATGCTTCCAGTGCCTGCTGCAACACGATCTAATCATCTCCTTCCTCTCTATTCTTTTAATTTTGACCTGTTATTTTCAAATTGCGAAGTTTACAGATATGAAAAGCTCTCCTTTATATCAGAAGTATGGAAATAAGGTAAATAAACATTAAATAAGACAACAAGAAGCTCACATTTACTCCTACATCGGATTCAGGGCTGCTGCGAAATTCATACACATCATCGGATTGAAATGTCTGAGCTGTGGTAGCTGGAGAGTCAGCAGCTACAGAAATACCTCGTCCTCGTCTTCGACCTCTACAACAATTGAAAAACATTGCGCGAATCGCAACATGAAAATTTTAATGCTGACAGCAAAAAACTGATCAATTTAAAAATATCAAGGCAGAAACATTGAAGCTATTTATAAGATATACAATGAATGTTAGCAAATAGAGACTAGTTGAATTAAGCAGTTAACCATATTTTCGATCGAAATGGATCGGAAAGTCCACTAAAGCTTACAAAACGTGCCTGATTTAATATAAAACTGGCTACAACACCACTTCTTATGATTTTCATTATAAGTTGATTTCTGGGATGTATACTGAGGAGAAAAACGTTCCGTGTGTACCAAGTAGACGTTTGGAATGGCGAATTTCCACTCCCTTTGATTCATTTAAATATTTTCAAATGAGATATACGATGATGCTAAATCATGGTCAAACCGGTATGACGAGGAACCAGTGTGCAATACAACACTTTTGTCTCACCTCTTTCATCAGGCCATAACGAATCTGCATGGAAAATGGGGGATGGCTGCAAGCATACTGCTTTCTTCATCGTAAATTACGATTTGCTTTAACAGGAAACTCAAATAACAGTTAAACTTCAGGGCTTCAACAAACATAACTAAAGTTGGTTAAACACACATAAAAACAAATATGAACTACTAACATCTCGTCAAAATCTTGATGAGTTACGCCTTTCACTTCTTCATCTCTTAATACCACATCATCAAGATCGGGGACCTGAAAATTAATTAATTAATCAATTACAATTTAATTGCTATTTGATTTTTTTGAAAATTTTGTGTTTAATTAAGGAACTAGCCTTTGTTTCCACTCTTGTCCAAACTGATGCATCGGAATAAAAAAGTAGAAAAAGTTATAGAAAAATTAAGAAAAACGATGGAAATATAAAACCTTTCTGTTTCTTTCCGTATTTTCTTCCTCATTCATCCGTTGGCCACACGACTCTAAAAAATCACATTACTAAGAGCAGAACGATGAAAGATATATTCATGAATATCAGTGGAAAGACAGTCATTCAGTGATTTGTCTTTTGGTAATAACTAATAGTATTTGACAAAATAGAAGGAAAGCAAAATATATTAATTTAAGTAAAAAAATATCCATAATTAGCAGTCAACCAGTGTTGTCTATCATTTTGATAGTATTAGAGTTGACGAACGAATAATATTGGTAAGAAAGCAGAAATGTACTACTGAATAGTGCAAAGTTAAATCCAACAGTTTGATCTTACTTATATAGGTCCTAATTCCAGCATTTCCTCTCCTAATCAATCCTCTTAATCATCCAGGACGAAAAAAAGCATACTAATATCTAAGTAAGTTGCGTAACAAATTTTTTAAAGAGACAGTGTACTAATTGACCTTGCAGTTGCATTCGCAACCCCTCAATGATTCCTACGTTCCTTTCTCTCGGAAAAGTTTCCGCACTTGTCCCAGAATCATCACTATTTGGTGATATCAAGTATTGCTTTTCCGGAGTGAGCTGCATTACATTTACTGTGAGCATCTGGGAAGAGCCTTGCTGAAATTTTCATATATGTGCAATAAGATCAATTTGACACACTTATCCAGCATATGAAGAATGACATACCACCAGATTATTTAGTGTACGAATATTAAAACTTACTCCTCTACCAAGCATTTTTTCTTTTAGTTATTTTTTCTCATCTTCTAATCTACGTTTCTCATGTGCTGTCAGCCCATCTCACTAAAATAACGAACAAATCAACCACTTCTCCTTATTTGATCATCAACATTCTGCACTTCAATTTATATACTTCTAATACATTCCATATACGCACGAAGTAATCAAGTGATATCTGTTGAGCAATAACGTTTCCGCGCATATATCTTTTGAAAATTACGCTTCAAGTTCAATAAGTACACTGAATTTATTTAACATCTTAAAATTGGGAAAGTGGCAACTGTAGAGAAATTTCTTACTGTGTGACTTGGACTAGACGGACTCAAAGAAGGTGACTTGTCGATTGGATACAGTTCCGGCACGACAGCAGTGGAAAGAAGATTTCTTATTCCACCATAATCTGAGTGACAAATATCAATCGGCTTTTTTCCGTCATTATCAACACGGTCACGAACTGCACCCGCGTGTAACAACAACCAAACCAACTATAAACGAAGTATCTTTTATTACTGAAAAATAAGAATATAAAATGCATAGAACGAGATATTCAAGCAAAAAATTACAACAATTTTCAAATTAAAAATCCAGTAGAAATTAAAAGAATCAAAATTCACCTTTTCGTTTCCACTGGTGACAGCATCATGTAAGGGGGTATCATCACAGTCGGACAATGCATTAACATCTGCATCATAGCTGAAAATCGCTAAAGTTAGTCGGTCCATATTCCGATGGGTTACGGGAAACATTCATATTGAAAAACTAGCATACCCGAGAAGAAGCTTAGCAACTTTGAAATGTCCATGATAACATGCTTCATGTAAGGGAGTCCAACCAGCGTAATCTCGAGCATTGACAAGTGCACCTTCCTCGATTAACTTCCTGCACAGTCGGTGTTCTCCTTTACGTGCTGCTACATGTAATGGTGTCTCTCCTCGCTCATTCTTTTTATGAACCTTTAAATATTTGATAAATATGCCAACGGTTCAATAACAGCATGAAATGCATAAAAGAAGAGATACCTTCGAAATACGTTTTCGTGATAAGCCAGGTGAAGCACTACTTGATTGAGGTAACTGCGAACTCACTGAAGACGAGTCTTGCGCTAGTTGCGTTGGCTGTTCCATCTCAAAAAGTAATAAAAAATAAGAACAAAACTGCATCCATCCAAAGGAACGTTTTATGCGAAAAGTAGTAGCTTTATTTTCTTTTCTACTAAGATTTTGTAATCTATTCTTCTATAATTCAACAAATTAAAGGCATTAAGACAATATTTTTAAAATTTGAAATTTATTCTTTTAAGGGAATAGGTAAAAGTTGAATGTTAAAAGACAAACTCTTCAAAACTTAGAAAATTCATGTACGGAAATACTACTTCAACAGTTGTGATTAGAAAACAAAGAATAAAGTGAAGGAGGTAAGGACTTTTCGGCTTTTTATTGGGGCATAAGATTAAATTCAGGAAACAGAAAAATTTTCACTGAGAAGCAAGGAGTTGAAATGAGAGTAGTCGAAACAACTGCAAAATGGAAAGAAAAAGAAAAATGTCAACAGCAAGCAATTTTCCGAAAGAGAGCGATAAAAGAACAAATATTGACTCCTCGAGATTGAGAAAAAATTTTTCTGTCTTTGTACTTCGATTTAATTAATAAAAGTCGTTCCAAAAAAGACTAACTTCCAGGTAAGATAGTCAGAGAGTACATAATATTCGTAATTTCGTTATAGCTTTCTCATAATCTGTTTAGATGTTAAAAACACATCGTAAGATACAGCAAATTCATTATAATACTTCGTGATGAAAGATTTTGCAGAGATCCGAAAGTCAAAGAATTTAATCAGCTGAGAAAAAATCGAAACGGAAAAAATGTGGTGATGAAAAAGACAGCGAAATGGTGGAAATGGATGCGGAGAATGAAGAGTAGAAAAGAAAGTTATGAGTTAGGCAACAGTTGGTATCGGAGCAACAGCTAGTCATACACTAATCGAAATACAAATGAAGGCACTAGTCACATTTTCTATCGTTCAGCAAATTCGATGAACAGTGGGTTATGTCATCTGTGCACTGTCCGCGTGAATTTGCCAATAAAATTGCGATAGAAAACGGCACTAAAAAAATTGTCGTCTGAGAGAGTTGCTAAACAGTCGGAGGCTTTCTAGGTTGATTTAGCTCTTAATGACTGAGTGGGGAAAACAATGTAATTTCTCTTCATTAGTGATTCATTATTTCATTAACTATAAAATTAATGATAATACTTAAGGATTCAATAGAAACAAACTAAAACCATTATGTAATCACATCCTAAATAAACATTTTCAACCTGATAACTAAAAACCGGAAGAGAAACAAAACATTCTTTTAGAATATCCGATTTGTAAACATTGTTATAAAACGACCCTTAGAAACATCAGTTTTTAACAGTAACAATACGTTAAGAACTAAAGTGATACACCAATGGAATATTCCAAATATAATCAGTATAAAAACAGTTCATAACACACAACTTCCCAAAAATCCATTATCATAGAAGCAGGCACTATTCCACATTTCACAGTTGCAGTTTTGTTACTAACTTCATTGCGCAGTGGATTGCGCAACGCGCAATTGTCTTATGAATTAAGTGCTGACCATTCAGATAAGCTTTTAAAAAAATATGGTACTTTTATTGTGTAAGAAAATTCGGTCTTCAAAAGTTTTCATTTTTATGATAAGCATGATATGAAAAAAGACGTTATCAGTGCCTCACAGAAAAAATTAAATGCATACTTGTTTTATGATAGCAAGCTGCTGGCGTATGCTAACTGGATAAGCTGGTAGCGGCGAATTATGCACACGCTGTGATCCATTATTGCCAACAGATGGAGATATTTGTGTTGATGCTGTTGACGAGCCTTGTCGCTGCTTTGATCCTACTGTTCGACGTCGTCCAGGACATGAAACTAAACATGTTTGTAAAGCAGATCAAATATTTTTACGTAGAAGAAACGGATAATTCATAGTGTTAAGTACATTCCCACGATTGCTCAACTAATTTTTACAAATACAATCTGAACAACATGTGCTTCTGGAGGACCACATGCTCCCTCAATAAGGGGAAATGAAAGTGATGGTATAATCTCCGCATGATTTATATAGATTACATCACCTCTACGAATGTATTATATACAACTTTTAAATTAAAACATTTTGGCATTTCATTTTAATGGACAGCAAAGTATGTTTGGCAATTTAGGAGTACAGACAAGTAATCTAAAATAAGATAGAAAATGTTAATTTACAAGACGATTCAGAGAGAAGATGCTCATCAAAAATTTCTGATTTTATCAAACTGATATAAAGAACTCAAGACATGTTATACAACGTAATTTAATTAATACCTTGTCGTTTCTCAGGTTCATTGATCATCGATGACGAACCGTCATCGGATAATTCCAAATCACATAGCGGAAACTGTTGTGTCGGTTGTGTTGCACCCAACCCGTCAAACGGCATCCACTAGCAAGTTGCTTTGGTGCTCTTGAAATTCAATGATTTCAAACTAAAAAAAAATCATACAATTCACTTCACTACTGAGCGAATTAGAATAAAATCATTCATCGAAATATCTTTCCTATATTTTACCTTTTACATTTCCTAATACAAAACATGATTGAATATAAAGCAGTAAAACACTACAGAGCAGTGAAATCGAAAGATTATTTCCCCAGCCCATAAGAGATAAGAATTGGGATAAAATTAAATCTTACTTCTTCCTTGAAATATATCCAATCCGTAATAATTTATTGTACAAATCAATATACAAATAAAGTAATTGAATATGCTCCATTCTTAGTAAGACGATGCAAGGATATCATATTCTCTCGCTTCATTCTTCTGAATTCTTAAGATCAAACCTAGAAGCAAAGCAAGACTTTCATGAGGGGGTCTTTATTTTACCTCTTGCCTTTTACATTTTCTCATATGAATTACTAGTATTAAGAGATAGTACTCTCAAAGAATCTTTAAGAATCGCAAAACAATGCTTGGTCAATTTATAAAGATATGAGGACATAAAAATGAAACAAAAAATAAATAGTGTGCATAAATAACACATAAGAATTATGAAAAAGAAACTTTGGGGACAATATGAAAGCACAGAGCATACGTTGGAATCAGTGATGTAAATATAGGAAAAAGTGTTTAACATCTGAGTGTAGAAAAAAATCAAAGAAAAACTGAACAGTATTGGCAGACTATGTAACTTATTATCACCAGCAAATAATCAGTAACCTAACAGCGAAAAATGATAAAAGCCCGATAAGTTGGTACAACAAGATTACTTCACTCCATAAGAAACAATTCGTGAAGAAAAGCGGGTATTTAAAATCTGTAGCAAATTGAAAAAATGTAGTTTCGAAAACAGTCCTGACATTCGAATTGTCAAAGCATGATGAAGAGTTCTACTGTGGTTCATAGTAAATAATGCCCAGAGATAAAGGAAATAATTAATGTATATTAAATAAATGTAGAGAAATTTAGCATAATATTTTAAAACCGTACAACGGAAAATATTCGCTAAAAGAAAATGCCGTAAAAACGGTATTGGAACATTATGGTATCTAACTGTGAGTATTATAAAATTATATTCAGCAGATAAAAATTAAATCCTCGTACCACTATTTTCAAAAGTTAAAAGCATAAAGGAAAAAAAGAAACAAGTGGTATTAAATCTGAAATATTCCAGAAATAGAAGCGTAAAACTAAGGTAAACTAAGAAAGGATCAGTTGAGGAACAAGTTAATAAGATATTTTAACTTTGCCTATTTAATAGTCCACCCAAAGTTTTCACGTCATAAATAAAACTGTGAATGGTAACACACTTTAATCAGTGGAAATGCAACAATAATTGATTCCCATTAGAATTTAAAAAAATATTGAAATATCCAACTAATGGTAAAAACTGGATTTCTCGACTTTAAGGTACGCAAAAAACTATCTAATTTGCGCCACTATTATGCATAAAGTCCAGCTTAAATTAATGTAATTTGCAAAACTGGACCACAATACTGTAATTACTGCGTCCCACAACTTCCTTTTCAATAAAATTCCCTTCAATACTGTCGTGTTTTTCAAAATTCCGGGTCTTTCTATTGCAATTTTATATCCATAACTGCAAGCTGCCAATTCAACTCGTTTCCATATCTATACAGACTCAAACAGAAAGAAATAAATATGATAAATGATGGTCTGAATAAAGCCTCAATGCCATCAGTTATTGCGTTCGAGAATTTAAAGTTTGGCAAGACAACCTAACATAGAAATCTCACGATAAAAAGATTTAATAGTCCTTTTTTAAAAAATTCATTCCGGCGTGTCTTTCACGTTCCTCGAATATTTGTGAAAAGCAAAAGTTCATATACATCGCCTGCAACAAATTTCTACTAGCTGCCAAACTTGAATATATTTATCATGCAATAAAACAGCAGACAGACTGGAAATGTTTCAAAACATCTGAGTACTCAACTCAGTTATTTGTTACTTTCCCTTCCTTATTCCTAACAACATTATTTCTTAACACGTCCATTAATTCTTACGAATATTCATAAACTACTGAATTACACTGAAGTATTTTTGTAAATTACAGTAAAGGTCAAACACTGTTGTACTTTTTTATGAAAATATGACGAAAAACTAGCTCAATTTCTTATAAGCTTTGATACATAAACTGGAAGGTTTAAAAGTTTCGCTATGATTTGGAAAGTTTAATTTCAGTGTGAAAAAAAATACTCACAAACTGAGTGCTTAATTTGATTGTTTTAGGCTTCTTTTGTGAACGAGCATACTCAAACGCAAATGCAGCACCATTATCAACAGTTTTGTACTTCAAAATATCAGTCCAGTCGAATACAAGCTCTTCCTCCTAAATATTATTTGCATTATTTAGAAATCACTACTCACAATAACACTCCAAAAATAACCTCCCGTTATTCTTCGAGGCTGTAAAGTGATTCTGCAGGGAAAATGTGACAAGATTTAATCTTTTTTCAAAAGAATTTTAGCTTTTTAAAGAGTAGTTAGATACGAAATCTTACCTGCAAATTACCCTCATAATCACATGCTCGTATGGTTAGCTGAGAAAATCCAACAGCTAGTATAATATCACCATCCTTACGACTGCCACAACTACAGTGAGGGAAAACAATTTTGTTATAACCATCCATTGCTCGAACCATATTCAAATACTGTAAACATAATCCACTTGAACAGAAAAGGTGCCAAATGGTTTTTTAAATTGTCATCAATGAAACAATCAAATTATGTGCTCCAACTGTTCCAAATCTGCAGCATGCAGCATCATTTCGTATATAAGGAAATTCTGTTTCATCATATTTTCACACCATAAAATACATAAAGCTAAACACCAGTTCAAATTTTGGTAATTAAATCTCTCTGAAACATTATGATGTTCTGCCACACAAAAAATCACAAATGAAGTAACTCAATAATTAATTGTGTACAAAAAGTACTTTATCAGCCCTTTCGATGCTTTGCAATGCCTTTAGCTGAAACATTTTTTCCTTGGCAGATACAAGACCACCATTTACACCCGAAACTGCTTGCCAGAAACATATTTCTTTGAATAACCTATCGCTGAAATATTATATAAAGTGCGACAAAGTGACAAACTTTCTTATTAATATAAGTGGAAATACACAGGGTTCTGTCAAGACTTGCTAACATGACTCCAATCACAGAGATCCCCATACATGGATGTGTCACTCAGATGTATATGTAGCACAATAAAATCATATGCACCTGTAGCACAGCAAAATCCGTCATATATTAATTACTTTCCTAAATCAACATACAAAGAGAAATACCGTCCACAAAGTTCAATTTCCCTATCGATATCGAAAATCCATTTCCGAAGTAGAATACAAGACGACGCTGCAGATGAGTAATTTTGAATGTAAAGAGCATGTGGACACTCGTCATCTGCTAATTTCCGTTCTGTAATAAAAACAGTTCATAAAAGAGATCAGTACCTTACTTTGCATCTTGAAAACAAATAAAACTTTTATGAAAACTTATTTTCTTTTCTCTGAATATTTCAAACTTAACATAGAGCAAAATAAAGTGTTCATTCAGTGAAAAGTTCATTTACACCTAAAGCAACAAAATGGAATACCAAATCCACATTCAGTCATTTCAAACAGTGCGCAGCATCTACTTGCTTCTCGAGACATATTTAAGCGTTTCTGGGTTGCCTATAAAACGAAATATAAGCAATTTCCCAAGTAAAAATTTTATTGTAAAGGTACTTCCCATCATCGAACCATGTATATATAAAGAAATATATATAATGCACTCCAACGCCTCTAGTAGCCGAATAAAATATAAAACGAGACTTTAACATACATACTACACCACTCTCATTAAATAATGAATTAAAAACATAATGAAATAACAGATAACGAAGGATAAAAAATTACCGCATATAATTCTACTGCTGTGCAGTGACGCTTAATATTCAACAGAAGAGAATTTCCATCTGGCAATAATATACGAATATGCACATCAGCCATCGCACACTCTGACAATGAGTCTTCCATCAAAAATTCCTAAAATATAGATAAATTCAACGCAAGCTACTCATACTTCAACAACATATTTGAGTTCAACTAGTATGCAGTATTTCAATTATATGCATTTCCATTATCTTCAAAATCGTGCTTACAGAATGCCCCTTCAATTCTATTTTATTATGGAAATATCAATAAGTGCGCATAGCTCAGTTTGCTAGGTCATGTTTACCTGCATAATATCCGAATCGGCTATAACTCTAACAGCACAAATTTTTTCCAAGTACGATTCTAATCCTCGCCGGCGAGCATCCAACTGTTGTTCCGATAATGAAAATGGCCATTTACTAGGCAATTTTGGAAAATCAAAATCAATAAATTCACGCTTCAGTAAATTATGCAATTGAACAAATTCATTGTAGCGTCGCGATCCAAGATGTCGACCAGCCATATGTACATTGTAAGCAATAAAGCGTTCTCCATTTGCTGTTACTGTCTGATAACTTGGGATAGTTATGGGCAATGATCGTTTTTCGGAATAATCATATCTGTAATTAATAAATATCTGCAGTCGAAAATAACCTGTTTTGTTTTATAAAGAAAGACAAAAACATGGTTATCTTCACATTTCTAAAATGATTGCCTGCAAGAAGCACAACTTTCTTCAGTGAGACCATTTTCGAAACGCTCAGCATCAACAGCATCCACAGATATGACAACTAGTGATAACTTATCACCACCATCCTTTATGAGCTCCACAACCTGTTTGTGTGTTGCTCCCTCTACATCAACACCATTTCTGTAAGATGTAACAGAACTTTACATGGACTGCAGAACGACAATGATACTAGAAGTAACTTCAATGTGCTTGAAAATAATGCAAAAATATGATGACTAGTTTCAACACCTTGTGTGAAATGCACCAAATCGAATATAACATAACATACACTTGCAAAATACGATCTCCCTTCAATAATCCAGCCTTCGCAGCTGCACCTCCACGAAGTACTGCGCTTACGTGTTGTAGAGGAGCATATAATTCACCGTTTATACTTCGTAACTGACCCCCTTCACTCACTTGTCCCTTGACATTGAAACCAAAACCTGTACGAAAAATGAAGTGGAGAATAAGTCGATCACTCCGCTTGCTTTTTCACAAGAAAAGTAAACAGTTGCAAATTATGACGTAAACAAAAATAAACTGAAAATGAAATAACTTGTATTTTAAAATTGGATGGAATATAAACCAACAAAAAAATCATTATTACCGGTATCAGATTTAACAATTGTAACAAGATGTGGTTTAGGATTGAAATTATGTCGCGTTGATACCACGAAACATTCTTCACTCGAATCACTCTCATTGCCCATCATGCAATATCAACCATCTTATCATCTGATTTCTTATATCTAAACATTATTCATTCTACATCACATCGTAACAATTCCCATACTTCTCAACAACAGCCCATCCCGATCTGCCTGCCATCTGAAGTCTATGAAAGGGCACGAGAAGGTTGCTCGATGTGCAAACCAATAGACCAGAGAAGATGAGTGGTAACCTAGAATAGATGGATATCTGTTTGAGTGACACACAGAACGGGATGTTAGATTTTTTTTCCTGGCTCGATCGATTATCCATCTGCATTAGGAACATTTACCATAATTGTGAAATTTGAAAATGTTTCGAAGAGGTCGCTGTGCGAAATGTGCTCAACCATTTATGAACGAGGCGGCCATCTTGGTTTATGGACAGTTATATCACGTGAACCACTTATGCTGTAACTATTGCGACATGCGTATATATTGCATTGAGGAAAGTTTCATCCTTGACGGTATTAAACTTGCCTGCACTCGTTGCTTTGACAAACTCAGTCCCAAATGTTATAAATGTAAAAAGTCTGTTGTCAACGAATGTGTCGCAAATGGTTCGTTCTTTCCATTTATGCCTCTATAGCCCAACAACTTTAAGCATATTATGCTCAGTATTCTAACAGCTGTAGTTGGCAGTCCCTTCATACAGCTCATTTGTGACTACATTAGCAACTACTCGCATCGTTTTCACGAAATCATATCCGTACAATACGATACGACTTGAGAGCTTCACTTCCATCACTCTCTATCAAAACGGCTTATATTTAAACTTGTAACATTAAGCAGATTTCTTTCAGGCTTCTTAAGCTTAACAGATTTACTTCTCTTGTAAATACTAATTAGGCATTATAGCTGGTCGCTTATATCATCTTAACTGCTTTAAATGCGCTCGATGTCATCGTGTTCTGCGTGTGGAATATTTTGAAGATGAAGATGGTCGTCCACTAGACAGGGACTGCTTTTGGGGAGAAGTGCTTATGGATCACATTATGCGTGATATTGATAATATCATTCCTTCTGAATATTGATGGATTCTATATGTAATAAAAAATTCTATATATATAAAGTATTATTTTCTAATCTCATGTTCGGTTCTCCATTTTTTCCTAGATGATTTGTAAGTCAAAAAAACCCTTTAAATGTGAACTCGACAGAAGAAATTCAATTTCATTTGCAGTTTGATATTCCTGACAACTTGCACATATAATTAATTTGTCAACACAATGTTAAGTTAAGCTGTAGAACTGCTTGATCTCATTTTATTATCATTTCTATTCATACACCCAAGCTGTTGTTGCCGAATTCCACTCAGAGACTTCTTCCGGTTTAAACCAGTGTGCAATTTCACGTTCTGCTGAAGGTACTGAATCCGAACCATGTACTATATTTCGTCCTGTTTGTATTGAAAAATCACCACGAATAGTGCCTGGGATAAAAATACAGTTTAATGTAACAGAATGATACAATTTTATGAGTTGTATGTCAGCTATTCCGTTTCATAGCGATGATATGGTACTATAAATACTAACCTGGCATCGAATTTAGAGGATTTGTGGCGCCAAGCATTTGCCGACCCTGTTTAACCACGTCAAGGCCTTCCCATACCATGGCAACCACAGGTCCAGATGACATGTAATTCACTAAATCCTTGAAAAATGGTTTCCCTTGCAATTCTTGATAATGTATCTGAAACGAAGACTTCCACTGACTAAATTTCCTTCTCGTCTACATGCGTAGAAAATAAACAAATCGTGCCTTGTCACCTACAGTCAAGGAATTCTGAAGTCAGATATGCCATCAACAAGTGGAGTTATGAAAAGGGGAAAGACAAAAGTGAATTTACTTCTAAATGTGGTTTTGTGGCTTTCACCATTTTCATAGCAACCAATTTGTATCCTCGCTGTTCGAATCTCTCGATAATTTTTCCAATCAAACCACGTTGTACGGCATCTGGTTTAATACATATAAATGTTCGTTCCTTTGTATTTGACATTTCGCAATAATTTTCCTTTTCTTTGCTCTCTAAAAATAAAGAGAATGTATAGTGCTTCATTCTCCTCCTTTCAAATTACATCTCACCTCGGTTACGCAAAGTATATTCCGTTTAATGATATTTTGTCGATGACGATCTTTATTTTAAAATAATTCAACGTAAAAGTTAAAAAGTGTTGGAATAATAAGCATAAAAAAAAACTCCTAATTGGGAAGTTCTCTTAAAATTATTGCCAACGATAGTGTTTATCTCAGACTCAGTGGCCAATTTCCAATAAGAGCAGAATTTGTAGTCATATGAAATGTTTCGGCTAAATAATGACAGAATCTCCTAGATGTTTTTGAAACGAAAGTAAACCTGGCTATCAACTACAACACTGGTTAGCAGCACCGATACACATACATATACACAGAGATGTGCAAAAAGTATTGTGCAGCTGTGCAAAGAACAACTAGATAATTGTATGTTGCTCCTTCGTTTTCCAACACAGCTGTACTTTTCTTAAGTATAAAGAGTACTAGCCAAAAATTTCTGCCTATCGGCTGCTTTTACAGTTCAAGATGCTTCACTTTCTTTGCCTGTGACAAGTGTCATTGGTACTAATATCATCATGTGCTAGACTCTAAGTTCATCTAGACCAACTTTATGATTCTGCGCCAGAAGATCTCATAGAAAATGGGTTCGACAAATTAAGAGTGGCAAAAAAAGGGCAACAATAGGTCTAAAAACTAATAATGTTCTATATCATCAACAACACCATATATACATATATATATATATATATATATATATATATATATATATATATATATATATATATATATATATATATATATATATATATAAATTTGCAGATTCATAAAGGTGGTTACTGAAAAAAGGGGTACCATTTGCAAATGAGCAAGTGTTGATAGGTGTTTCAGATTCCTGCAATGTTATTTTTGCACAAAAGAGAACCAAGCACACATGAAGCAAATTAAACACCATTATTCTGCCGTAAAACGAATAAATTGTACCATTAAAATACTGCTGCCATAACCTTAATCACATTTCTTTATTCCATTATTCATTCCGCAAGCGCAATCATTTCTTTCCTTGCGTAAAACTTCCTGCACAATCCAAACTAACATCTAGCAGCTTATTTGAAGATGCAACGAGTTTGACTCCTACCTCGACATCAGCATCAGTATTACTATAGAAACCAACGAAGAAGTGAGAAGGGAGTACTCAATACATAAAATCTTTCAAAATAAATCAGATTTCAGTGAAAAAGGTGAAAAACAAAAGGAAGAACAATAATAACTTGTCTCTTTCAGATCTCTGACTGCACTGACAGAAAATACAACAATCGCCTAAACATTCACATCATACCTTCTACCTGAACTCCGTCATTTTAGCAATAATGATAAGAGGAGAAACTTGAAGACACAAGGTAACTAAAATAAGTCACCGTAATCCCTTACTTCGAATAGTTCCGTACTACTATTCATTCATTTATGCTGAAAAAAACTGTCCTCACTAGCAGCGGTTGACTAACAAAATACGAATAAACTGAAGACAAGCTGTGAGCGCATAAATTACTTCAAAATAGTTCTTCGTACTTCTTTGAAACGAAAAAGTTGTACTTTCAAATAACGCTAAATCGGTGCCCTTGAAAAATAAAAAAAACCATATGTGCCATTACATGCCTCTAAATATAATCCACAATTTTCCCAATCCTATAATTTTAAGTACTTCATTACTTGACAACGCATGAAGCTGTACTGATTGCATGTGAGTGTCATCCAAGAAATAAGTATTCCTGAAATCTGTAAACACGTGTCTCAGAAGTTTTGATGTGCACAACGAGAGTTATACTGGTACAGCAATAAAGAATATCAAGGAACTTCCAAATAAGCTCTTTTATAATTAACACAAAGTACTGCTGTAAACCATAAGCTTTCAAAAATTTTCAAATGACTTATATGTTTAAACATTAATATTACTTTTTGAGAATCTTACCTAACCGTGATAGAAAGAACAGATAATTCGAGGATTAGACAGCTTGTTGTAGATTTTAGAAAGCAAGACTACACCAATGTGCTTTCTCTTCGATTCTTTGTAGACCTGAATCGCTAAATATCACCCATAAATCATGTGAAGAATAAATCACTAAAGATCAGTGGTGACTACTGTAATTAGAAAAAAAAACAACAACGTATTAAGCAAATGAACAATGTCATAAAATTGCCAAGATAGTTAATAAGCATAATTAAAGGCAGAATGCGCTATTATCACCCAATCTGTTAGTCTTATCAGTCTTCATACGATCGATACATGAATGACAGATCAAAGGACGAGTCGTTCTTTGATGGATGCTTTCATTGAAATCTAATAATATAATGATTGAATTCTCTAACAAAATTCATTTTGAAAGAAGAACAAAAAGGTAAACTGTTAACAGTAAAAGGATCGAGCTCGGATGATGATTGGTAAAGGATGGAAAAGTTGGGCCTGAACCATCGTGCAGAGAAATTTAAACCACGTCAACATTATGAAAATCCAACGATTCTGTAACGAAAGTGGTAGAATATAATTGGCGGCGAAGGTGATGGACCGATTTAGGTTAACAGAAGGAAATGCCTGAATCTACTCAGTTGTGACGAGCGCAATGGATTCAGGTTATTCTGCTTAACGAAGATATTGAAATTAAGAATTATCCATAACATTTGCCACATCTGCCTCCTTTATCAATCTCCACCACAGTGGGTTATTACTTGAAAAACAAAGTAACCTCTAATCGTCATTTTCCCTTCTCCGTCATATTTCCTAGTAAATTCTCATTTTACCGCTGAAAACACCTCAATAACAATTTCGAAACTTCTTATTCTTAGTTTATACAATGAAATCCCTGCAAATTTTATTGATAAATTTGCCGCTAACAATGAAAGAAATATTATCATCGCTCACTTCCCACTCATCGATTTCTGGTTTATGTCATTTTCATCTTTTCGCAAGGATCGGCTTAAATTAACATATTTCACGTGCCGGTAACGGTAGGTATTTTTTAATACATCAACAGAGCGAACTGTCAGCTAATTCTCTCCCCCAGTGTTTAGGGTTTTCCAAGTATGCTTCCCAGGTAAAATCTATTATACTTAACCTTTAACCTTGTTTTGATTTTGAGATTGTCCTCGTGTTTCAACATTTACAGCAAGCTTTTCATTCATTTTACAAGCATAATCCGTGGTGTTTAAATAGAAAAAATAATGTTGACGTATTTCATTCTTTTGAGAAAAACAAATTTCCAATCAACTGCCTTCGTATCTTCAACCTTACAGCTAAACTGTCTGATATTTTTAAATCTGAACAATAGAGCACCTGGAATTCCTTAGCGAAGGATTGAATATACAGTGCTTTGATTTTTTTGCAATTATTATTTATCGAGACGACTGCCTTTTGAATTTCTGATTTGCGTTGGGAAAATATGAAAGTAACAAAGTTAGCTGCACTCTTCAAAATTCCTACATATATTTCTTCAGCTAAAAGTAATTCTGGCCTAGGCCCTTTCATAACAACATTATGTGTGGTCATTCTTTCTCTCTGATTGGCCATAGTGTTTTACGACGAAAATCCTCACGTTCCTACATTGATGACATCATTGCTGGCAACTTCCATGTATTTCATGTGGAAGGCAACATTTGATCAACCGCTCTCTTCCTCCCAAAGAATTCTCGGAGTGAAACAATAAGAGATGGAAATGTGAAATAAAATTTCGAACAATTTCACTTCCATGTCTTATCAATAACTCATAAAATGAATGACGAAACAAGAAGGTATGTTTGAATTCAGCTTTGCCTGCAACTTAGGTATTTGAACATCTACAGAGAGTATGGTTGCATTACTTTTCTCTATATTTTTTTGTTTACTATCTAATCAATATTAATGTTAAAGCTTATCATATTGTCACTGCTGGTATGATCGTATCACTGTGATTATGACAGATAGGTTCCTCTATGATGTTACTAAATTAATCCACAATGAATATTATTAAATTTGCTAGAGCGAACTTCGTAAAAAAAAAGAAAAAAAAAACTAAGACCATTTTGTTCATCTCTGCTTTCCTTCGAGCCCATTAAGAAAACAAAACGTCAGATTTTACCAATTATTTTGTTCTTTTTAAAAGGTCTGTTAGTTGCAAGACGACAAAAGGATTGTTTCTTTTTCATTTTCCATAAATTTCACTTCATGCTATGATATGCACAGATGACTAGAAAGATAGCTTAATTAGGATATGTAGAAGAACTGCGAATTAATTTGTGAATTTCCATTACAGATAAAATTTGACGATATGATATTAAAGCATTTAACTTTTCAGGCCTGTATTGTTTGATACTGTAGCAGGTGAAATATATAATAGTGGGAAAAGAAGTTGTGAAAGTTACTTTTAATTATTACTCTTTCGAGTTTCACAGATGGCATTTCAAAATAAATCAGGCCGCCTGTGATTGATTTTTCCTGTCTGAGAAAGCGATATGGTTGTGTATGCTTCCATACATCTGTATAAGGTCTCACTATTAGTGCTTTTAGGCGATTGTGTAAGCCTTATCTTACCAACCTTCTACATGCATTCCCTATTTAAGGCTTATTTAACTCGAAAGGCTTCGCTTAGACTATAGAGAGAAAGATTCAGAGTTAGTCAGAAAAATCGGATTTTCTTTTTTCCACACTCTCTTCCCTTCTAAAGTTGCATTCAACCCTGAAAAACTCAAAACTATGATAAAAGCATTTCCATGTTGTTTATGCATTCAACATCGTTCTGCGCTTAGGTCAAAGTGCTTCTAAGAGAGAAAGAGAGAGAGGGAGAGGGAGAGAGTGCCCACAGATGTTATTTCTACTTTCTATATCTCCTCGATTTTTACTTCTATATTAATGTGATGTTTGTATCTTTAAAATCAACTGCTTATGATTATTTAATGATAGGCAGTTGTCGACAATTCTCCCTTAGCACGGCTTTTTCCGTTTACCTCTATAAGGCTCTCTTTAGCTGATACCGGACATTTTCCCCGTGGAAAAAATAAATAAAGATCTCAAGACCGATGTTATGAGGACAATGATGGGCGCTTGTTGGTTTTCCTAAAAAATAACGATGTAGTCGCTTTGCTTGGAAAATAATGTACCGCTTGTTAGCCTCAGTTTATCGATCTTATTGTAATATCAGCATGATATGATAGGAATGTATTGATTCATAATTCGGAAGCTCTTAATTCTCTTAATTTAACTTAACGTGATGAGATGAGCATTAAGGATCGGTCTCGCATAGTTGTATTTTCTTTAGGCCGAAAAAAAGCTTTCCTTCTCAACTAGCATTACCTCCAGTTCAATCATTTATCATAAATCGATCCCTCTTCTTTTTTTTCTTTCCCTATTATACAACTCCGTCAAGAAGATATCTGTTGAACCGTTCTCTCAAATTGAAACGATAAGCTGATTGAGTAATAGCCTATGGAAAAAAGCCAGTTATCATTCATCAAGATTGAAATTGACAAAGTAGAAGAGAAGAGAAATGCTGAGAGTGATTATATTTTAGGTCAGCTTATCATTCCTCAAGCCAATTTTCGTAGCTTTCAGAAGTCAACAATATATATGAATATATTAGCATAAAAATTCTTTGCTCATTTGGTTTATTGATCCACTCAGTCTGCATATTTCACCAGGCAATTGGGAAATGGTGCAACGACGTCTATTTATTTCACTTCCGTCAACAACAAAAGAAGTGACCAATAGCCATCGAGCGTCACTGTTGTGGATAAATATGCTGTTGACTGTATGCATCCTACCGTTCTGTACTGCGGTGAAATGCTTGGATTGCGTTGGCAGAAATTGCATGGGAACATTTTGTGAAGGCGACTATTGCATGCTTGGAACATATGCGCCACGATGGGGAACTATTGAGTGGGGAGAACCACGTACTGTTAAAGGTTGTATGAGTGGACGAATGCTGGAAAAGAATATCAGAAGTCATTGCGAAACAGCTGACGAAGATAGCGAGGTTTTTATCATTTTTAAAATTTAACCTTAAAGAAATTAAACGAACAAATTTAAATTTGAAAATGTGAAAGGACCGATGATAAATTATTTCAATCTAATGACATCATTTAATCAAATTTTTATTAAATTAACGAAATATTTGTTTAGCAAATTATGAAATCATTATTTTCTGAATGAGGAAAATCTTAAAAGCTTCTTTATTCATTTGCGCATTACCTTTCGCTCATTTCTTTGAAGTATTAAGATATAACTCCTTTTTTCTTCCAATAAGATAAATACGATGAATTTTGCAGTAGAGATGATCGAATAAGAATAAATGAATGTAATTTGCAATATTAGATCGCAAATTTACATTCTAATGTCACCAAGGAAGTAAGATGAGATTATGAAAGTATTATCGATTCTGTTGTACACCATTCGGCAACGAATCATCGTCGGGAATATTCAATATTTTTTATAAAGCAATAGATTTTTGAGAACCTGTAATTTGTCATTGCTTGGCATTAGTGACGGTCATTTTGCGCTTCACGGAACTTCACATTTTTGTTGATACGACAAAATTGAAAGCAAAAGAAATAACAATAAAAATGAAAAAAGAGGTGATGGATTAATTTGGTCAATTTTTTCCATTTAATAGAACAAATAAATTTCGTGGAGCGCAAAATAACGTAAAGAAGTGGCTTGTCATTATGAGATATTTTACACTTTTAAGAGTTATTACTAAGTACCTTGCAGGAGCCGTTTACGTGTTTTTGTAATCGAGACTACTGCAATAACGACAAAGCAATCCGACGATTGGAAAACACAGTGGTACCGCTTATTACGTGCGTGTGCAGAGGAGCTCATTGTAAGAGTAGAACTTGTATTGGTGAAATGTGCTCCTATGTCTTCAATCATCGCACTAAAAAATCGGAACAGGTCGTTTCCTTTTTTCTAGCATTTCAGAATCTTTAAGAAAAACAGACGATACTTTGTGGGGAAATTGAACTATAATAACTAATTTGTTTAATGCGTCACTTTGAATTTTCAATAAAGTCGTGTCATCTCAAACACGAATATCATATTTGCAATGTTGAAAATGGTATTACCGAAAATAGCACGTACAGTTAAAGTCTGTTTAGGGATGTGTGAATGCCTCAGTACCGTTAATCGAAAGGAGATCAGCTGGTTCTTGCATGATTCCACCTATTACCGGTGCTATGCATCACACTGTTTCCAAGGATCCACATGAACTACTCGCGACAGAATCATGTGTATGCATGACTGATTATTGTAACAGTGAGAAACCGGAAATTACACAACCGGAAAAAATGAAATGTCAAACGTTCGTTACGTTGGAGGCAATGGGAACTAAGGTAATAGTTATAAATAATCAAAATATTATTCTTTTACTTGGAACTTGAAAGATAATAATAATTTAGAAGAACAATAATGAAAAATATGATTTATTCTATCAAACATGAAATTCGACAATTCAAAATCTTTTGTAAAGTTTTGACAGATATCACAACCATTTCTCCTTACTCCTACAACTTTCTAATTTGATATCAGATCTATTAAAGGGTGAAATAATTGATATGAACAAAATAATCATCAAATGCAAGATATTTCTCAATGGGTAAACTATCACTAATTCATCAATACTCTCTACATTTGTAGGTGACATCACGAAATACAACTTGCACCGGTGAATTCTGTTTCAAAGCTTCCATCAAAAGTAAGCTTGGACATATGACAGAATATAAAACAATGGGTTGTGCATCATTTCTAGACGGAGCTGAACTTGCTGAAGAACTGCAACCGACTGGTTGTGCACGGTTTGAATCTGAGAAAGTAGACGTTGAATCATGTTTTCAGGTAATTTATCTCTCTGTGTATTAAATACAGAAACCGGAGAGAAGAAGAAAGAGTTTGTAGTGGATTTTTAATAAATGATTTCGACACGATTGGATAATACTCAGTTGTCGTTGCTTAAAGTTTTCATATTTCACTAGAAGGTTTTTATTCCTTAATAACATCTCTTATCAATTAGTACAGTTTAGACTAACGACAGACGCGCAGTAGCAAGAGCTCGAGCAAATCAGGAATCTGTTTTACCGAGAGGGAGGAACAAAGAATTAAAGTACAGAAAAACAATGAAGTAAACTTGTATCAAATTTCATTTTTTTTTCTTTTAAGTATATGAACTGATTACAGGTTTCAATGATTTCAGGAAGCCTCCTAAAATGGAGCTGGACTATGAAGATGAGGAAAGAGAAGAGGAAGAGAGGGAGGAGGAAGAGGAAAAGGAATCGAGGAGAAAACAGAAAGGTACAGTTAAATCTCATGGTTTCTCATAAAAGTTCCTGATAAGTGTTCCTCAGTTTCCTCTCATGTTCCTCATAAATCTTCCTCTCATTTACGTCAATTTCTCTCACGTAAAAGAAATTGACACAATAAGATTTTGTTGATGGCTGGCGGAATCCTTTTGCATAAATTTCAAAAATTTGCTTTTACTACCGATTATGGGATGCGATTCTTCTTGATTTTCCAATATCGTGTTGAACCTCAAATTAAAAACTTGGCATTAACACACAAATTTTATAATTATTGTTTTGGCAGGGAAATTTCTTTGAGCCGCTTAATTTAAAGTTCTTTAATTTCTAATTTATCTGCGGAAGAGTGGAAGTGAGGGTTTCCAACTATCAGTGGATTTGATTACAAAAGAGTGTTGCACGTAAGCAATAATTTCAGTGGAAAAATGTTTTGAAGGAACCTTTGCGGCAACAAACTATGAAAAAATTTTTCAAAATTCGATTTCAAATCTGTTCTGTTCCTGTAAAATCTTTTTAACGAAATTATTTAGGTGAGGGTCGTAAAGAAGGAAAAGGAAAAGAGGGAAGGAAGGAAGAGGAAGATGAAATTGAAAGTGAAGAATACGAGGATGAAAGGAAAATGGATGGTAAAAAGGATAGCGGAAAAAGCAGAGGAAGTGGAGGAGATGAAAATGAGGAAGGGAAAGAGGAGGAAGAGGAAGATGAAAAGGAAAGAGAAGAGAGCGAAAAGGATGAAAGAAAAGTTCAGAGCAATAAGGACGAGGTAAATGTATTATCAGATCTTTTGATTTCATCTTTCATGTTTCATTTATGTGACAATGTTGGTTTCATCAGGATGTCAGGAATAAAAATAAATCAGAAAGAATTGATATGATCAGATCTGATCCGATCTGATGTATCTACTGATCGATAAATATTTCATTTTTTATTATATTTCTAATCCTTGTGAAACAAACCCAAAAATTATCCTAAAAACGAATTAAATTGTTTGTTTTCTTTTTCTAACTTTTTCTCTTAATATTTTTAGGCGACAACAATTTTCATATTTGAGAAGCCAACAGAACCAGCGATTCCAGACGATTCGAATGCAACAATGATAACGATATTCATTCTACTTATGGTACTGATAGTGATGTCCGGTGCGGTGTGGAAATTTCAGTTGCATAAGCGATTATTTCGCGCAAACTACGACACTGTAGCAGGCGGTTAAACTATTCTGTTAATTAACTTCATCCTATTTAGGCTTTTCACTTGATGTTATAATAGAAAAATGTGTTTTTTTTTCGGCAAGTAGAAAGCATTAACATTGAATGTTGCCAGTGATCAAAGAACATCTCCGATTTCGTAATAAAATGGTAACATTTTCTAATGCTTCAATTGACGTCGCTTACAAAGTGTAAATCTCTTTTTCGGGTTTACAGTTGAGCTGTTACTTATAACATTTTAACAGGAATGCTACTTTCATATAGAACACAACAATTGTCGCACGAATACTCTCCAAGGAGAACAGCCATATTTCTCTGCTTACGATTTTATTTGTAAATTAATTGAGTCCTTTAACGGTTCAAGCCGAACTCTGAGGAAAGTATAAATGTTGATATTAACAAATACCTCGTACTTTTTAGCAAATACATTGTCGAGTCTGAACTTTTTCCTTTTGTATTTTGGATTGAACCGTTTTTACAGTGCTTGTTATTGCGTAGTTTGTATGATTGTTAATTGGGTATGATATTGTTTGAAGTAGATTATTTGTAATAATTTTGCCAAAGGTAAATTGTCCTGAATTATCACTTGTACACTCCACATCATCAACTTGCAGTTACATTCAATTATGAAAGCAAATTTTCAGAAAATCTTGGTAAATTTCATGTTTTTTTTTCACAAATTAATAGAGTACATCCAATCTAGACTATTTGATCGATAATCACGAAAAGCGATTAATAAAGTACAAACGATGTTCATCAAATCACCAAACCTCGCTCTGCTTGGGAGAGGACTATTTCTAAAAGTGTGATTTCGGCCTACTTTACCTCTCTTTATTATTATGCCATGAAGTTACATCTCAGCTCACAACCGTCTTTCTTCCTACTTATGCACACAGATTTCATTTAAGTACTGCATTTCTCCTTCCTGAATTCTTCAGTCCCGATTTATATGATCCTTTATAACTCAAACTAAAGTTTTAAAACCTTTGAAGTACTTCTCTGCAAAATTAAACTGAAATCTTTTAAAGGATTTTCTTTAATGATAAAACCATTCCACAAACTAATTGATTTTATATAAAGTCTCATATTTTATGGATAATAAACAACATAACATGTGATATGTAAATATATACTCAAAAATCAACGGTTCTGCGCAAATAAAAATCAAAAACAGAGGCACCGACAGTTCGTTCTCTTGCGGAATTCCACTATAAATTATATGATTCTATGTAACAATAAAGGATTTGTTGAAAGGAAGGTAATAAATGTACTGATTGAGAGGAATGATAAAGATATTTACATTAAAACAATGATATGTCATGTTAAACGGACAGGGCATATTTGCAAAAATTAATTTATAGTATTGAGCAATATGAGATATAAGTTACCATGCTACGCTTTAAAGTCGAGAGTTAGATTTAAAAGGGAAAATATGTTCTAAAAATAAAAGTGACCGTTCAAAAATATCGGAATAACTCAGCATACGTTAAAAAATTAATGAAAAAAGACTTATCGATCAGTAAAAGTAATTTTTCATTAAAGTGACGGTTCATCCTAGTAATATAATTTTGACGGTAATCTGAAAGTACTGGAATAAAAATCGCACACAAATTTACAAAGGCTTCAGCAAATTTGAGGGTTTCCGAGACCTTTGTAGCACTCCGAGGATAACAAGAGTTGAAGATTTTTGTGATATGATTCACTTATGATATCACGGAAGTCATAACAATGCAAAACCAGCAAAGAAGAAAAGTGAAATCATCAACAAACACAAACTGTTCACAGCTAATAGCTCATTTAAGCATAATTTCTAAGCGACGAGGATATAAAATATGGCTTAGACATGTATACAATGGGAATTATTTCAAGATATTCGTTAATTGGAATGTTAGTGGAAAGAATATATAATATACGAAAGTAAGGCATCTCTATGACATTTTCTAATAAATCGTAAGCTAACATATAAAGTGAGGTAAACGGTATTTTTAAAGTAATTTTGGACACTTCACTGTCTACAGATATGTAAGAAAAATCCCCCACAACATCAAGATAGCTTAATTGCTAATTTTTTTGATGACGAGAGAAGTCACAAGAACTTGTTCCTTCGATAATTCATTTTATATGCACCCAAAGAGATACTTAAACTGAATGTCTTTTCATTCGTATTACAAAAACCGAAAACCTTCGTAGGATTACGACAATAAAGTTCTGCCTTCTAAAGACACCCAATAATGAGTCATAACAAAACCAACTCTTCCATAATCTGAAAGATAATATAATTATAATTCGTTTAGCAATAAAAATACGTTCTGTACCGACAACAGCATTAGGCAAAAACCAAAGTAATATCATAAATGGCAAAATAGAAGCAAAATGAATCGATCTTCTTGTTTAATAAGTATCGCTCTTCATAAAACTATGAGTTTAAAGATTTGCTAAACCAAAACCTCGATAAGATTGTCGAGTCCTACAAAATATCCATCTTCATGATTGCCAAAGACCCACTCACGCCTATGGTTTACTGAGTCTATTTTCACTGGGATCGATTTCGCAAAATCAATCATCCATACGTTAGCATATGTTGCATCATACATCAATAACAACGAACTGCCAATAACCTAGAGCAATATATAATTTCCATAGAAAGAAATTATCTCACGACATGAATAAGATTCAGATACTTGCATCAAGATATTCACAACGATTCTCCGTATCTTATACTAGAATCTGTTTTCAATAAAGCTAACAAAAGCAAGATTTCTTACTTCATGAGTTCGAAAAAACATTGATTTTTGAACAGCTTCTCGTAATCTTTTTAGGCGTTGCAAAATGTGCAAACCACTTGTTGATGTGTGTTCACCAAAAAATTCCAGTAATGTCCTACTGATATCTTCATGAGTTTTTATCTTTTTAAAACTGTTTTGTAAAATCCCACCTGGCATCTGAAAGATGATGTATCATTTAAAACAACGTCAAAGCTGCGATAACTTCCAAGAAAGGTTATGGAACACTTCATTACTTCGGTGCAAACTAACCTTAGCAGCCTCAATCCTGTAACCCAATGTTGCAGTAGAACTTTTTTTTTCTCGAAATTGCATATAACGCTTTTTCGTTATAGCTTTAACAGCATGTTCCTCTTCTGTAGGCTCGTGAGGATCCAATAAAACCATTTTTTCATACAAATCGCTCCGTACAGTCTTACTGTTAACCTCGGACTCCAAAAAAGTTCTGGAAGAGTTAAATATTTCAATGTTAAGGAAGTCCGACAGATTTCAGAAGTACAACATAAAAAAGTTGATGAAATAATTGATTAAATACATCATGATCGTTCTCAATATTTTACCTCGTTCCCATCTTGATATCCATTATCGCGGGGTCGTCGAACAGAGCTGTGAGATCTTCGATTTCGATAAAACCTGCAAAATTCATATTATTTTACAGTGAACAAAAAAAACGACATTTCGAAACCTGTGAATATTCCACAGGTACATTTCTTATGTGATATGAAGGCAAGAATCGTTGAACTTTATGCGGAATGCTTCACTGTCAAATATCCCCGTTAAAAAAATTTATCCTAGAGATACCTGTAGCGTATAAAATTATGTCGTGAAATGTGCAACGAGGAAGCCAAAACAAAAGAATGAAATTTAATGAATAATACATTGGATGTACAGCTATTTCTTCTGTACTGAAAAGAAAATATATGAATAAACATCTAAGAACTAACAATCATCTTCATATTCGAATTCTCTATAATATCGAGGCACGAAACCCTGCAGTATGGTATCATTCATTAACGCACGGTATGCATCACTTTCGTTGTAACTTCCACATGACTGTTTCTTCCATAGCGTTTTGTCTGTCGCAGGAACTATTGTTCCTGTAAATTTAAAAGAAATAAATCAGCAATGAGGATGATACAGTCAGTTACGGATAGGATAACTAAAGACGAAATAGTAGGAGGATGTGATGAAGCGATAACGATGGTCTGGACGATAATTGAACGTGAACAGGCAACAGTACAATAAAAAAGGCATTGAAGAAAATCAGCGGTAAGAAAAAAATTTAATAATATACAGTAACCGCTTAAGATGCAAAATGGCAAGGGTAGTACGGACGATAGAAGGAGAAGAGCAGAGAAGAGGCAATCCAACCTTCGTGTCCGGAGAGCTGCACCCATTTCTTCAGGCGCTCCTTCAACCAGCAATCCAACGGTAAGGCCGTTATTGCCATCGTGTCCGCCGACCCCTAAATTCAACTTTTCATCTCAAAGCTCGTCGAAACATCCCACCCCTCTTCACCCTCAAATCGCAAACTGAATTCCTGCCAAGTAAGAACCATCATCTTTTCTCCGCATTCCTCTTCTATTGCACTGTCTGTAAAACTTCTTAATTTTATCCTATCTTCAACTATTTCCTCTGCTTGGGTTAGCTAGAAATAGCTTTTTGGTTGAATGACAGCTTGACCAATAAATGAGTGACCAACTCGGCTAGGTAGTCGTTGCTGTAGTGGTCACTGTGGTGAAAGAAGAGGACGAAGGCTTGAGGAAAGAATTTGACGTCTTAGTCCAAATATTAAAAGATATTGACTCCTATACTTTTAATATCTGACATATTCATCTTGCTGTATATTCACTTTAATTTTTCTTTAACGATCGACAATGCTTACATATTAAGTTGAAAGAGATCACAACTACCACGTAAATTATCCAATCGTTTGTTTATTAGCTCTGTCATCACTGGTTATGAGCTTCTCGTGTTATCAAAGACAATACGTGGTGGAAGAAATGACTTGTTTAGCGGTAGTTACTTCGTGAAGTGCTTTTGTAGGATATATTGCTGTGTTGATACAGATATTCAACGTCAAACTCTGACTTGATACCTTACTATACTATCTGCATCATTGCATCTAAGAGAAGCAGAAGCATCACCAATTTCTCCGATATGCAAATATGCAAATGTGAATAAAAGTGAAAGTGCTATGACTTCCTACTTGTATGATAGCATTATGAGACTGAACGAACAGGGAATTAGTGAGAATACGAAGAAAAGCACTAATAAATTTTTATGAAATAACTTACCAAAGCCAATTTCTCAATTGTGCCTTTCGTTCCCACAATGATTGCAGCTACTTTGCGCTCACTCTTTCTTCTTTTTATCATCTAAAATAGGATGAGCTCTGTTTTCGTAGATTCCTATAATCAATTACTTCATTAACAAAGAAATTAAATTTCATCAATGACTGGTGCTTTAGCGGAAGCTAAGCCTGAATAAATTGTTCTTACAATGAAGACCTTTTTCGCTTTAGCCTCATGTACATGTTGCTCACAGTCTATTTTTGGCTAATCATATGGGACACTTTATGTTTGCGCAACTGTCGTTGAAGGTATTAGCGGATTTGCTGGTATTTGTATCGTTCATAATTGTTTGCTAATTTTCAATATCATAAAAAATGTGTTCATAGCTGGCAGGAACTGCAGTTATTTCTTCACCAGGCGTTCCTATCAGCTTCACTTTTATTTTGTTTGTACAGATCGTATCAAACGAACAAACGGTTTAGGCTATGGTTACGTATATCCGGCATGATATTGTTCGGAAGTGTGTATCAGGATTATTCAGTTAATTAATTATTACTCATTGTTCATCTTCATCCATTCATGTAATTTTTAAATAGTATTAATAACGGTATAGATGGGATATTTCACTTCTATAAAATGGAATATTTATAATAGCTATTAAAAAGTAAGGATTAATATCCCTTAGAGCACTATTTTTCTCTCTGTTCTTGTGGAACTAAAAAGAAGACAGATCAAAAATAAATGCAGAAAAAAAGTGAAGTAATTGAAAAATGCTTCGAAGTATCGACCGCTAATCGGAAGAATGAAAGTAATTTCTTTATAAACATTGATATTTAAAAAAAATACTTTTAATGGGAAATGATGGAAATTCAGTAATTGATCCGATTGTAAGTAAAAGTAGTGAAGAAACGTAAGTAATGAAGGAAAAGTAAAAGTAAAAAAAGGAGGTATATATTTAAATATAGTGGGCAACAATCATAATGTTCTTCAGGATTTCAATTCGTTCCTTTCAAAAATTTAATTGCGATGCACATTGTAGGAGTAGTAGCAGTGACAATGATGAGAGGATTGAACTCTGTAAAATAGATTTGCGTATGTATTGGAAAGATAACTGCTTTTGGAGAGTGCGTTGACAATTAATCGGTTGAAGAAACAAGCCAACTGGAATCTAAGGCGAAGCAGAAGGTGGAATTTTGAACGCTTTAAGTAGTGGTACCTACGAAGACTGTTGGATGAGTTTTAACTAAGATGTTTTTGAGGACTTTTCAAACATATCTGAATGCCATTTCCTCAAATTTTTTATAAAAATAAAAGGAGGGTGGAGAGGAAGGGAGTGAAAGACGTAAAGGTCACAAAAGTGCTGTTTAAATAACAACCGATGTTCATCAGTTTAATACACGAAAAAATAGCAGAACGTAAAAAGTAGTTGGTAAAAAAAGAAATGCCCTGTTGAATTGAAAATCAGTGGTAATGATATGATATTAAAAGTTCCAAATTTAATCGACTACCATCAGGATAACTGAAAGGATTATGGAAGATGCGGCGAGGATAACTTTATTATTACAATTTTCTCTGTCTCCAAATTGCTAATCTTCGCCGCTAATGGCATGCATCATTATCATCATCATTAGCACACTGTGGTCGTTTCACAATTTTAATTGCGAAGCGTTCCCATGAAATTATCTTTCCGAACATTTCAAACTATCACATAAATTGGATAGGGAAAATGTCGAACAAATTGAAAGAAATATAGAGGAATTTTGTAAGGAAATAAATTATAATCTAATAGATTTTAGTATTCAATTATATTGCAGGTCATCGGATAACAATGTTTACCATATTTGTGTGAATAATGTAATTCTGTTATGTAAATAAAAATGGAAATTGAAAATCATACATTTTGTTACGAGTCTGATTATATGATTATTCTTCAAGATGATTGGACTTCAAGTACTTCTTAGATACTATTATTATCACAGAAATGGTCTTCCTCGTCCTCGAATTCAAATGTTATCCATTTCAAATAATATGATTTAATTATGCATGAATTTCTGATTGTCTGTTACAATCTCTTAAATTGTACTACTTTTCAGTGATTGGAAAAATTTGTGAAAGTAAAATAAACTGTAAAAAAACTTATTTTGAATTGTTAATAAAATAAAACTATAGAAATGAAGTATATGCGAAGAACTGATGCACTTAGACTTTTGTTTTCTTCTAATCTATTTTGCTTTGAAGAGCTTTTGAAAGTTTTGTACAATTTATTTTCTCACATTTTCAATATCAAAAAAAACTCTCCACTCCTCTTTTCCAATCTCTCCCTGATAACTTCACATTCTCAAAATTCTGTTTAGTCTGTAAGATTCTAAACTTCACAATTTTGCTTGGATAACTACCCTTGGGTAATCGTACAAAATTTACATATCTTCAAAGGAGAAGCATTTATTAAATTAGTTAACAATAATTAATGACTTGCCCATCAAATGTGTGCTATATAGATTTATTATCAATTACTGAAGTATTTTGCGTAATATTTCATTGAAATTATTTTGTACAAATTGTGTTTCATATTCGACAATGCCTTCTAATTAATTAGGGAAAACTCTATCGCTATTACTGATGTTCTAGTTATATACTATCATTAAAATTCTCCCATTGGGCCTTAAATGAACAATGAAAAGTAAACTGTCACATAGAAACAATTTAAACAACAATTGATATTTATGAAGCAAAAAAGAAAACAGAAATGAATTAATTGAAATAATTGATAAATTGTAACGCATTTTTAAAACAGAATATCGACATCTTTTGATGTTGCCCTAAAATATCTTATTGCGTGTTGAATTTTATCATATTTACTGTTTAAAAAAACTTCTGAGATTATTTTACGCTTGACAATATTAGAGGAAGTAAATTATTTGGTAATGAAAATTGAGTGATTAGCATAATTAGATTACAGACATCCATACCACATTTATCAACAAGTTAGGATAGTAATATAATCTCAGTTGTTCTTAATAATTAGGCCCACCTAAACAGGCTTGTTAATTAATTTTGATCTTTTTCTGCCATCATCGTTCTCGGACGGTACTGCTTTCAGCAATCAAATTGTTGTTATCACAGCGATGGGATGCAGATGATGAACAACTACTTGTCGTTTGTTCCAGTGCCTCATGATCGGTGAATGATTCATATAGGTTGAATCTAATTAAGTGTATTCTTAATTACAAATTAAGATGTAATTTGTATGCTATTTAGAAAGGCGATACATACAAGTACAAAACACTGATTACTTTCAAAACAAATAGCAAAAAGAGAAAATAATTACACAAAGCCGTCTTGTGTTTCAATCATTACATTGCCATCATCATCACTATCCTGATCTGGAGCTACATAAACCACTTTTAAATTTAATTCGCCTTCCTGAAATTGTTATAAACGCTTGCAAACGCCGATGAAATAAAAAGCTAAATAAAAG
Organism: Litomosoides brasiliensis; assembly: GCA_013365375.1. Taxonomy (NCBI): domain Eukaryota; kingdom Metazoa; phylum Nematoda; class Chromadorea; order Rhabditida; family Onchocercidae; genus Litomosoides; species Litomosoides brasiliensis. The sequence goes on from JABVXW010000031.1 coordinate 105,086, forward strand.
GTCAAGCAGCATTTTTAAGGCAATATTCCTTTGCAAAAAAAATGTGAATGATAATATTGACTGATAGAAGAAATGTTTCAATTATATGCCCGACTAGTGGAGTAGACCTTTTCGGATACTCGACAGGCTAAAAACTGCTATACAACTATGGCAAATACAAGAAAGCAATTCGTTAAAAATACTCTTTAATTCATCTAATCAAACCCATCGATAACGTTCGACCTCAATTATTTTGAAGTAAATATATTGGAAGCTTGAAATTTAGACAATGCCATTGAAATGACACGTTTGTACCAATAATTCCAGTTAATTTACATTAACCAAAATATTGTCAACCAAAGATTAAAGTTAAAAAAGTGAAGATGGCCGCAACTGAGAGTATTTTGAAGTGAAGGATATAGTACACAAGCAGTAACCTCAAACCTGTTCGGAAAGTATCTGTACAGCTTCATTATGTTTTGCAGTACGCAAATCAATTCCATTAACGGATAATATCGCATCGCCGACAAATAAATTGCCACATCGTTCAGCAGGTTGATTTGGATGAATTTCCGAAATTAGAATTGGTACGCCGTGTTCCTTTCCACCCTAAAATCCTCGATGAAAATTCTTCCAAACTCATAAGTAATTCAAAAACAATTTTTTTAAGATTTCATAGTGGGTCACTTCAAAGTCTTATTAATCTGAATTGTATAATAACTGAAATTGAAATACAAGTCGACATTAACCATGTCAAGCCTAAGGAAGTATTGCTGACCTTAAGTAATAATAAATGTATGTATTAGGAAATTACTTGCATATCCTAAGTGAGGAAAAATCAGGTAAAAGGTCCTAATTGTAAATCCGGACAGAAAATCACCATTTAACATAAGATGGAGTACAAATAGCACCGTAATAGATATGCCGAGGCCCTCGTATGAATCCTTGACAAGTTTAACGCTGCGCATTTGTCCCACACCTTTCTGCTTTCGTAAGCTTTTGTAATCGTGATGAGGCGGTGATGGTAAGTGCCTTTGATTGCCTCTTCTTCCTCTGGAAGAACTAGACTTACTACCAATCAAATAACACATCAATATTTAAACTTCTAAGGTTACAATTCGCATACCTGCATGCTCGAATTACGGTTTTATGACGATGAAGGTGAATTTCAGCTTCCAATTGGTTCCATAACCGATCATGTTCAGCACCGCGCATATCTCTACCGAGTAATTGAATTTGCTGAATTCTGAAATTAAAATTAAGGAATAAAATCACTCTGCTAGGAAATTATACATCAGAACAGGCAGTGCTTTTGATTTAATTAAAATTTTATCGAGAAAATTCAAAAACTGGAAATGTTCTTGCGGAAAACGAAGATAATGATGAAAGAAGGACTTTTTCACTTAGTTGTCTATTTCAATTATTATCGAACCTTCCAGCAAGCTCTTTGTCTAAGTATTTAGCAGCAAGTCGAGCACCATAAACTTCATTTTGCATTGCCAGAATCATTTGACGATATTTTTTGTTTTCTATACGAAGAAGTTCCACTTCCGAACGAAGTTTTGCGGGAGGCCGAATTTCCTTTCGAAAGGCCTGTATCTCTTGCTCCTAATTTTTTTAATTAAAAGTTATGAAGTCGTTATGATAATTGTGAATTATTTTATGAGTGTGTTGTACAGTTAGCCATGAAATTGCTATAAGTAAATGAATTGAAATGAATAATTAAATAGCCGGTAGTGCAAGGCTTTGTTGATTTTAATTAAGCCTAGCAAGCAATTATTAATAGAAAATACTTCGAAGTTCACATCAAATATGAAATTAGGAATCCACCATTTAGACGTTAGGTATATTACTTACTATTCAAGTTGATTAGAATCACCAACACCTACTAAGTTTTTACAATAAGTAATAATGAATTTATTGTTTAGTTTATCAAAAGTATTAAACCAATTAAATTGTATGTTAACTTAACTAATTCCGAATATTTCACGTATTCTACATGGATACTTTGAGCCTTTGTGAAACAGTTGCAAATACTAAGCAAATTGAGCTTCTTCCTTAGCTGACATCATATTTATTTTACTGTGATTTAATTTTGGCTAGGAAGCTTCAGCAAAAATTTAAAATTTCCGTACAGTACAAAATTTTTGTTAAACTTACCGTTGGATTTTAATCAATTATTTCAATTTTTAAACAATGTACAATTTATGATTTGTTATAAATAATATTTAAGAATACATGCCATACCAGTTTCTTCTTGATCATATCTGATTCGTGTGGAGCAGTCTTAGAATGTACTTGACAATGCAAACTATGAACCTGAAGATTTCAAAAGTCATCACCAGCAAGAAGAGTAATTGTAATGAATTGTTTGAAGAAAACCTGAAGCATAAGCTGCTCGGATTCACGTTCAAGTTCGTAATGAGCAGATCGTGATGAGCATAGATCATCCCTAAGTTGTACCAATTCTGCCTGTAATTTCAACAGTGCAAATAATCGATTGTTTTGGGGAAAACATTAATTGGGAAACAAAGTGCAACAAGTAGAGTAACTTTGATTTTACTGAATGGGAAAAACTTCTGTCTCAATAACAAAGTCGCAAGTGACCTCTTGGCGCATATTGCACTGAAAAATCGTTTGTGCCTTATGGACGAGCTGAGCGAATGCAGCGCTGAGGGCGGTCATCTTCTGGCGGCTCTCTAACATTATGTCTGTCTGAAAAGTCATTTTTTTTAATTTTAGAGACCTCACCAAGCAAATCAGCCTAGCAAATCATCTAAAAAAGCTAATTGATATCCTTTCAGTTTTATCCATTTGATCGCAATTCATAAAATGAATTCATAAATTCCAAATATTCATCCTATTAATGTTAGTATTGCAGTATGTACTAATTTAGTATTTGCAATTATTTGTTAGAAAGTTGAATTTTCATGAAAGATGTAAATGAGGCGCTTAATGAATTTCAATTAAAGTCAACAAAATCTATTTTCGTAACAAAAATGGCAGTGAAAAAATCGGTTCGAGAAAAAACAAAATTAAAAAAGAAAGGTCAATTTACCTGATCAGAATCAATTTCGCCTAGCAACAAATCCAAATCAACAAATGTCTTATCAAAATCTTTCTCCAACGCATCCAACCACACTAACATCGGACCAACAACTGACCGCTCATCCAGTGTTGTCATTCTGCAACACATTTCCAATTCACGCTCCTTAACAAATATGAAACAAGGCGGCGGTCTTTTATTTAGCGCTAGATTGATTCAATATTACCTAATTCAACGATCCAATCTCTTACTACCAGAAAATACAACCAAAGCAAAATGACTATGGTTACATATATCAAAGGTAATGATTAGAAGTTATTTAAACCGTCAGAGAAGACGTGACTTTTCATTTGGTCAAACTAAAATTTACGGTGAACTCTCACACCAGCAATCAAAAAGGCCATCGCCTGACTGTGCAAAAGAAAATGTTTTAATTGAAGCTTAGCAATCTTGTTTATCAGAAATATAAATGAGAAGGAATTGTATGCAAATTTTTGTCTATCTCAATGAGGAATATTTGCATATTAGGTTGACTGGACTATTAATAAAAGTAATAGATATGCTCAAAGTGTACTTAAACAAGTTCATCACTTTAAACAAAATGATCGCATCAGCAATAAGTTATACTAATTTAGACTATACTTACTACTTTTATTCTGAATAAGCTTGCTGTGAACGAGGAAATGGTTAAAATTAAAAAACAAGAAAAGCAATCAGAAAAAAAGGACATGAAGTCTTTTTGTTTCACAATGGATTTTTAGTGATATGTTTGTATAAATTAATACACACACATTGTTTAAATGTTTTGAAATCAACATCTTTGATTTTATTATTCGATCTTCTATTTTTTGCTTCGAGAAATTATTCAACAATCCAGTCATACCTAGTATTTCTCGATTTCAATTTATCTATCAAAGCTTAATAATAAAGCAATTCCTACATCTACGTCCGTTTCTCATTTCAATTTTCATTACTCATATTGTAAATGATTAAAATTATTTCTTTGAACTATCCTTCTACTCGTTGTAAGTAGAAGAGATCGAACAGTTTTGTCGTTTAATACACCTTTTCATCATATCTGCCTTATCAGTAAACTATTCACAAATTTAGTGCCATCAATGTTGGAAATATTGAAAGCCTTATAAAGCAGTTTTACGGAATTGTTGGAAGGTTCTGCAATCTAAAAGGATTTCTTTTGTTTGTTTGTAAACAAGCGAAACTTCGAAGATGGAAGAGAGCAAAGTAGAAATTGATCAGTTTGAAAAAGCTAAATGAAAAATTATGATCGGTAGACTTTTAAGAAATTGAAGGAAAGAAGTCGGAAGAGCTTCAGTGCCTATTATTTTTCATTCATCAAACATTCAAAACGACGATAATCCCCGCGAGAGTGCTAAAATTATTCTCTTTTTGCACACGCAGATGTAAGTGAAATTTAAATATATCAAAGCGCTTCTTCCCAATCTCTCATTTTAAGAGAAAAATGCCTACACTGCTCAAATTTCTTTTAACTATCACATCTTTGTGACTCATTGTCAATAAAGGGAATTATAGAAAAAATTAGTTAAATTTCAGCAAGTGAAATAAAAGGCTTATCATTTTTTTTCGACAAGAAAAATTGACATCACGAAATTTCTTCAGTCTTTGCTCAATAAATTTTAATGAGACGATAAATCACACTAAAGCTTCCACTCTACGACTTTTCTTTTTACATCAAAAATTTTAATTCTTCATCAGTTTCAGTCATCAAATGACAAATATCTGAGAAAGCATAAATTTGTTAAACTAATTAGGCCCTTCCTTCCACAAATCATTTTTCCTTTCTCATTTTCCATTTACTTTCCTCATTCAATCATAGTCAGACAAATAGTCGGTCAATCTCTTTCTATTTCACTTTTTCCTTTTCCAACTAAAAGAACAGGTAGTGCTGTACTATCGTCTTCTCAAGTACCTCAGTAGGAAAGAAATGAACTTTTGTTTAATGTCAGTCACTTCCCTACCGAATAAAATGTTACAAAAGCAATGTCAGAAAAACGAACGTCAAAAAAGAAGGAGAGAGTCAACGAAATTAAAAACAAATAAAAGCGAAGAACGCTTGAATGCTAATGGCATATCAATTCATTACAATGTTGTATGTAAATTGAATTGATTGACATTCAGTGTCTGAGATGATGACACTAACCTTTGACCCCCGACATATATTCGAGTGACTGACAGCACTGATATTCTTTATCACACTATTTTCTGGCACTGCTTGTAAAAATTTGAAACGTTCATCTCAAAAGATTCCATCGATGCTCCGTTCACTTCTTGAAATGAAATAAATAGGAAAGTGAAAGACAATAGGAAATATTCTCTTCTTCATCTCAGAAATTTTATTAAGCCATTTCGTTTCCCTTCTGCACCTCAGAAAGTCTTTCTTTACTGCAATTTGGAAGAAAAATATTTCTTTTGTGTATTTCAAATAAAACTTTCGAAAATACTAATATCTTTCCACAGAGCTAAAGAAGCATTTAATAAAACATTTGAGCTAAAGTTTGAAATTCCTATGGGCAATCTTAGAACGAAGTTTGTTCAGAATATCTTTTTGTGATGAAACCGATTGAAGAAAAAAATGAAAAAACAAAGAGATCGCAGAAGAAGTAATAAATTATAATGTCCAGAATTTTCAATGGAAATATCGAGGACGATATTATGGATGTGTAATGTATCAACAAGCCTTGAGTGTGTCACCAATTCGACCATTAAGGCTTAATATTAATTTTGAGATTTGAAAGCAATAAAAAACAATTTCTATATGAAACATTTTGTTGCTTGTCAGAATCAAACAAACTTACACGGCCACTTCGTACTAATACTAATTGACTTCTATAGGACTCTTTCCGAGGTAAAGGAATGACAAAAATTCGAAAGTCTGAAACAATTCTGATAAAACTTGCTTAGTTCCTGATGATTTGTTCCCCTTTATAAGCTTATTCTATGATCTGAGCAAATAGGCTTTACTACATTTGGTAGCATAAAGAGCTCTGAAGATATCGTTGTCCAACAAAAGAGTCTTCGAGAAACTTCCCTCAATTTTCTATTTAAAATAATTTTTGCTGAAGTATTTCAGTCTTTAAATTTTCCATTTGTATTTCTTGAAAAGACAGATTGATAAGGTCAATTATCAATTAAGTCAGCTCTTATTAAATGAAAGAAAAAAACAATAGTGGCGAAAGATAAACGTTATTAAGAGAATTTTGTGAAATATCTGCGCAGGTCGAGATTGAACCGAACATTGTATGATAGCGTACATTAAATAAATTAGCGCTGCAATCATAGGTTATGCCAACACAGAAGCATTCCGGAAAAGCGTGTCTTCCGTAACAACAACTGTGACGATTGGTGCGTTGAAATGAAAAAGATGGAACGAATGACAGTATTAGAACTTATCATATGCAATATATATTCAGACATGCAACTGTTGGTTAAATAGAAATATCTGAGCCAATGACTTCAATGTCAGCGATATAATGATAACATCAAACGATGAATTATTACACGTCGTAGCTTCAATTAGATGTCGCTAAATTGTTTGATTAGCAGATCCCAAGGTAAATGATAAGGATCTCAACCACGCTTATTTCAAATTTAATCACTGACGTAGTCTCATCCTTAATTGCTTTGTGCCAAAATCTAAATATTTCATTGGACAATGTAAAGCAAAAATCTTCCTTCCAGTGGAAATGATAATAAATAGCCAGATCAATGAGCAAAACAAACTTCAACTTCGAATGATAACGGTGGAAAGAAGAAGATCGCGTGGTTAAGAAATTTGTTTTAAAAAAAGGGTAACGAAGAGAAGACTGCTTTACACTGGTAATCTCCCAAGGGTGATTGCTGCCATTGCCGAGCCTTTATTCAACTCCTCAGTAAAGGAAGCCTTTTTGATAATCCCATCTATTAAGCCTTTCCATAGGATCCTCTCAGCATCCTACTTCTCTCCGAAACAGTTCAGCACCAAATTTCGTTATCTTCTAGCTCTTTCACTTATTGCTTCCTTTGTTCCTCCCTCCTTCTCTCCAAAACCAATACCGTAATTAATTGGAATAATATATCGCTTTTACTCTTACAACGACAACGCGGTGCTTACTCTTTCCATTTCTAATGAATTCAAATTTTTTCATTATAATCGATATTTTTGAATTCAAGAAAATAAAATGAATGAAAAGCAAATAGTGAACAATGGTGATGAGAAGTTACAAGAATTTGAAAGTGAGAATGCAACCTACAAGTTACGAAATACGAAAAAGAAATGTCACCGCTGATCAGTTTAGTTAAAAATCACGTTAAGAGTAGTACTTTCGAAAAAGAGAGAGAGTGAATCTATCTATATATCTTCGCTTACAACTTCATACAAGACTATACAGCTAAGAGTACCTTGTCTAATAGCCACGAGATGGAAATCTGACCGATAATTGACCGATCTCAAAAAAGAAAAGGCAAGATTTGATTGAAATTTTAAAAAAATCATTAATTTTTGAAATCAAAGTCTGCAAATATCAATATATCTAATTGTTATTTAAAGTATGCCAAGTGAAAGATTCGCAGAAACACACAAAGTAATGCCTTTTCCCGAGCATCTGAGATATAAAATGCAACTGAATATCAATCAGCGTCTTCAGTTTAAAACGCCGCCACGCTAGTAGCTATGTTAGTCAATGTAGTAATATTTCAGCACATTTGAATGGAAAAAGTATTTCAGCAAACACTAAGAGTGTAATGTAACATAACGCGAAGCGTACATGAAGCGTACGACACGATTCGAGCTTACGTAAACTGTTCAGAAACATCAGAGCACCAATGACTTATGTCTCTAAAATAGAGCGAAAATTGAAGAACAGTTAATGAAAATGGAAATTTGTGCTACCGTTAGTTATTATGAAAGAAACACCGATAGAGGAACAATGAATTGTTTTATATCATATATTAAGTTACTTTGATAATTTTAAAATAGTTATGATCATTAAGTGATATAGATAAATTTTATAAGGTATCCTTTTTAAATAAGCCCTTTGGCATTTGCTAAAAAATCCATGACATAAAGCATCTGCCATTGTTTTCACTACCACTCATCTTTTTTCACGCATATTTCTCATTGGACGCAAAAAAGACAAAAAACTGAATTGGAGTGGACCGAGGATGTCAAAGTATACTAAGCGAAAAAACATGTTGCAAAATGAAGAATGTCAATCGATAGATCAAATATACTAAGGGATAGGTTATTGCTTAATATCTCTATAATTCCTGACGTAAATTTGCATTTAAGAAATTTCTCATTAAATGATTGAATGCCGGCAAGTTTGGGACAGTAAAATATGAATTGCGAAATACTAAAATCTGCAACTTTTTATTAAAAAAATTTACATATATTTAAAAGGAATAAAGTCAGAGTACTACGCAATAAATTACAATGCAAATGAAGAGCGCAATTAAAAATAAACATGTAGACACAACCTTATTGGAACTCAAGTGAAGAACAATATATAAGCTGCTAAGACAAAGTATCAACAAACTTCAAAACATTGCAACAAATTTAAATCTACAAATTAAAGGGGGAGAAGAGTGAGAAGTATATTTCACTTAAATATCACAACCAGTTCAACAACTGAAAATAAACTTCGGCAACAATTCAAAAAAATATGGTAGGACATTTAAGAATTTGGAATGGAAATGTAATTCCAACAGTAGCAACAATGATGATAGTGTAAACGATAATAATACTAGCAAAAATAACCGTGATAATAACAATAATTGTACAGATTAATACTTCTTTAGTTTCTAACGTAACAGCTAATAAAGTGTAAATCAGTCAAAAAGCTCATGTTAACATTTCCTGGTTAAGACGAGCTTTTTGAAACCGTTGTCTTATTTTGAATTATGCTGCTCACTTCTATTTTATATGTTATAATTAATTACCATATTAATGTAAGCAACACACCTTAATGGCAATAACAGCAGAGATAGAAATGATGGTAACAGTTTAAACAATTTTAAATACTCGTCTGCACCAGGTAGTATGAAATGTTCAATTACGGATAAAATTTGGTTTTACTAGATGTTACATTAGATTTCAAAGAAGTGTGGATCCTTATCTAATTTTATAAAAAAATTATTTTTCCGGATTTTGCCAAGACATAACGAGGAAATAAATTTGCAAAGTGAAGTTATAAATATGAGAATATGCATAATCAAGAAAGAAGGGAGCATTACTTACAATGTTTATGGGTCTACTGCGTAACGCCCAATCACTCAGATCCCTGATCACTGCATGAAAATAATAGCACATTTTTCTACTTTTTTTGACTTTCCCTTACTGGGTTTTCTGAAGTTCTAGGTCCTAAAGCCAACGAAAAGTTATTATTGCAGCTAGCTAAGAATGAGAACTGAATAAAAATTTATAAAGGTTGGAATTTGAGTTGCTCATTGTAGCTGCCATCGATAATGTAGGACTAATATCAGAAAACAATCTGAAGAAAAAAAATAAAATTACTTAATATAGCTACAGTAGCACATAATAAAGTTAACAACAATAATGTTGATTAAATCAGAAACTGAGCACTTAAATAAAACTAACTACAATCCACTGATAACACAGAATAACAAGCTTCAAAGTAACAGAGTAGGAAATAGGCAACTGAATGTCTTATTCGTTTTTCGACAAAGGCATTAAGAAGCAAAAAAACAAAGAGGATTTATTGCAGTAATAAATTGAAAAAGGGAAAAGAAGCCCAGAGTAGTAACCTGTGGTAAGAGGAGTAAGGAAAACAAAAAAACTGTCGATGCGGAAAAACTATTACAATTTTATAATGAAAACAACAGACATGATAGAAGCAAAATTATAGTAAAAAATCTAAAAAAATGAAACGCGGAAAAATGAGATGGATAGATTACAGAACGATGCTGTGTATGATCAAATAATGTATTGCTAACGGTCTATACTTTTAGAATACGAAAAAAATTTCCAAGTAGTTAGAAATTTTTTGAGTTATTTCAGATACTTGAAAGAAAAGGCAATAAACAAAAAATTAGAAACATCCTTGCTTAAATATCTGATTTAGAAACCTCCCAATAAATACCCTGTGATACAAAGCCTTATAATCCTACAAAACCAAGTGGAAATTTTGAATATAAGGCTCCCTAAAAGAGCTGATTTTCATGTTGTATGCCTTTAACGATGATAATTTAACCAAACACATCCTCTCACTTACCAAACTCGCAAATCATCCACTATGCTTATTTCTCCATTTTGAAAAAGAAGTGTTTGAGTTGGAGGAGACCAACGCGACATTTCCCAACCGGATGTTAACTGAAACATCATTTGATCTTAGAGAAAAGAAAGCTTAATTTCGTTATGCTTTTCACAAGTAATAAAAAAAACAAAAGAATATTTAACCCACCTCTTCTTCACAAGTTTGATATTTACGAATCAGTCCTCGCAACGATTGTACTAAATCACAGTTTGCAAATTCCACCATATTTGAACTAATATATAAAAAGAACATATTTTAATCCAAAAATTTGCGAACACGAATCAAAAATTGAAAGGATAGGGTTCAGAATAAGGAATAAAGGAAATAAAAAAACATACTTTTTTGAATCAAGAAGTTCGCAGTCTTTGATCCTTTGACAAATGACCCTGTTTAAATGTTCATCGAATAGCGGTACGCCAAAAACACAGTCAAGCACTGTGTAATCCGCATATGTTTCGTCATCTCGCAAAACAATTCGAAGACTCGTAATTTTCCTAGAAATTTAAGATGTTACAAATTTTCGAAACTAGCTTGTCATACGGACATTCGGTAGTACAGCTGAACCCACTGCGAAGCATTATCAGTTATAATAACAAAACAACGCATTTCACTTTCTGAGCTCATTTTATTAGCTATGGTTTTTAAGACCCTGTGGCCGTTGATAGTGCAAAAAAGAAAAAACATTATAATACTCAGAAACAAAACAAAGAACTGGTAGTAACAAACTTGAACAGGAATCAAAAAGAAAAATTAAGACCTTGGATCTTTGTTGATTACTGCGTTACTACTTTTCCTATTTTTATCTGATTGTTCCTCCAATTCAGCATTCTTCTTTTTGCACAACAATATCAAATAACCACACAGTGAATTTAGTCCCAACTTTTCTCGAAGTTTCAGCACCGAAGGATGAGATGAAAAGTGACCTGTAAAAAATTTAAAAAGACTGAAAAATAGATATTAAGATAAAACCTTTAGTTTAAGTAAATAAAACATGGTGACATCACGACATCATGGATAGCTTGCCATTTTAATTGACAAAGTTTTCCCAGTACTCTAATTTGGTAATAAAAGATACAAAAATTACCATCTGTTAAGCTCGATTCACTGAATGGAAATGGGACACTAACAATCTCTGAGTCATCAGTCACACTACTGTATTCCTGAAAGTATGCTTTTCAAGCAATTTTGGATTACAAAAGTTTGAAATGTTGTTAAAATTCCAAACTGCAAAAATAAGTTTTTTTTTCACTTATGCCATATCATTAAAAGAAGAAAGACAAAATCTAACATTTCACTTCTGAAGTAAGTAATGTACATTCAAGAAAACGTCGGAAGCCAATTATGAACAACTAAGTAAACCTCGAAAAAAGAGACATACTACATAAAGTAAAAACCTTAAAATTGGCTAAAGTTTTTCAATATCTCCCATACCTTTTAATATCCCTAACTTAAAATAATATTAGTACAAAATTGTACTTGCACAAATACTGCATGCATTTGAAGTATGTCATTCAACTGAATTAAACAGTTATCCGTTGGAACGATAATAGGTTCATGCGAAGCAGTAGTGATTAATAAGCGCTTACATCGTCGTAGAGCACAAGGAATCACTGGGACACGTGAGCCCTTGGGGATATAAAGAGAAATTGGCCCATCACCCAAGGTAGAATATAAAAACAACCGAAACCATGATGAAACCATCTACAACGACTGTTATGAAGCAGTTTATAGTTGAACACAATATACATATGTACATGAAGAATTTTCTTTGTTCCGGAAAGCTTTCTAAATTTTCTTGGTAAGTTATTAATAAATGCTCTCTGAATTTTCATAAAAATCAAAAGTAACATACTTCCGGAATAACGGTTCCAAAATGAGGAATAGATGGCACTGATAATGGACATGCATCCCCACTTAACGGAGCCATTGAAACCAAACATCTTAACTTTAGTATGTTAAAAAAGTGAGAAAAACTTATTAATCAACACTGAATCAGTTTCTCAAAATTAGTGATTAAATAAACTTGGAAAAGCACTCGTTAAGTTACGTTTATTTCGCGTAAAAAGTTCTAACCTGTAGGTTTTGTTGATAAGGCGCAGACGCGTAGGGTGATCTAACGACAACAAACTTTCACCTCTAATTAAATCTAATTCAGAATTATTTCGTAGTGCAAGAATGGTTGACAACAATGTCTGAGCATGTTCTGAATATCTTTGTGCTTCACCTTCCATAAAAAGCTTTACCTGAATCGACGCTGTCACTAATAAAATCGTATATAATATTTCGAGTTCAATAATTATGTCTTTACTACGATTACAAGAAAAAGTACTGTCTCTGAATATTGAACAAATTTAAACCAATTAAGACACCAACTTACATTTTGCAATTCTTCCACAAAACTATCCAGTGACTCATCACTCAATTTTCCCACTTCAAACAATGTTACCGCATGATTTTTTAGACTCTGCAAAGAGAAAGCATTCAAAATTAAAACTCCAATGAATAAGATATAATTGGCAGAACTTTGAATATTATCGCAATGCTTGAATTTTTGGAAGCATTCGCAAGCACATATTGAGCATTACACTGATTTGCATTAAAACTTGCCATTTCATCTTAATCCCTTTGTTAAAAAAAAACTTACAACTGACAAGTTTCCCATCATAAGAAAAGCAGTCAGCGATGAATCGAAGAGAAATGCAATTCGCTTCGTAGCTTCGCTTCCACCACTAAGAGTAGGAGTAGGCAATGATAACGACTGAAAGAGTTTATCAGAACTAAACTAAACAGGGGAGTTTTGAATTTAATTTACAACTTGAATAATTAAAAAATAACCAGTACCATGAATGAAGATGTAAGCACATCGTGGTTCATCAATAATCCATCTGCACCGGATTCACTCTCGTCTTCTTCATCAGCAGCACCTGGAGAAACCAATGCCGTGGAGAAGTCTGAGAGATCAGCAGTGATTGCTGCAGCAGAATCTTCGTCTACCCTTTAAAAGCAAAAGTGAATAATGCATTTTAAAAACTATGCAAAAAAAAGTGTAACGGAAGGACCTAGAAGAGAAAACTAGAAATATAGAAGGTTTATATACTCGCATGTTCGGTTAATTGTGTTTCTAACTTCATCGCAACAAATAAAAAAACTTCTGTAGAAAGATGGGATTAAAATAATGAATATTGAACAAAGAAACTAACGTATCAAAATACAATGAATTAGCGAAGAGAATTTCAAAAAATTAACAGAAAAAAGAGAACAGAAACTGAAGAAAACTAAACATTATTGTACCAAAAGGAAATATTGACAAATGGAAAATAATTTTAATTATTGAAGTACAATAAATACTATGCTATGCGCGCCACTTCGCTACCAAATCACATTATACTAATAAGAGAAGACTTGATGCTCACATAAGAAAGCAAAATCTATTGAGTAAAGCACTGTCGGTAAGTGACTTCAAATAGTAATGTATTGCTGGTTGAAAGTTCACTGTTTAGGAGAATTAGAGATAATTAAAACAGAAAACTCAGTAAGACTGTGAGTGGTCTGATATCTTTTTATTAATGAAAGCGCAAGTTATTTCGAAAATAATAACACTCACTCTGAAAATATCATATGATTCGCCCATGTTACGTGTAGCGCAAGATTTTCTAGTCCAGTAATACGCTTTTTCGCGAAACCAAGCCGACAAAAGACAGAAATGGCATTTTTTACCAGCTGTAAATCGATATCCAGGGTCTCCGAAAGCTAAAATTATTGAAAGTAATAAAATTCGCAAAATTCTACTTGATTAAAAATGTTATTAAAAAATCCTACAATGTTTTTGCGGACTACTTTTCTAATGTTGCATCATTTGAATATATAAATAAAAAGCACGACCAAATAATTTAAAATATACCTCCCGTACAGTCGTTTGCTCGTCGATGGTAACAAATATCTGATACAGCAAGTTCTCAAAATAATCACCCAGAACTCGATTCATAACAAAACCATCCAAAGTTGGTACTGCAAGAAAAAGATATAAATTATGATTACGTGTTGTTGGCTGTTACTATGTGGTTTGTATTGCTCTTCATAAACCATGTGGTTTGTATTGCTCTTCATAAACCATGGAGTGAATTTAAACTTATTTGAAACGCTAGTGAGAAATTTTTCTACGCGTGTAAGAAATGTTGTATTGATGTAACATATAAGGAAATGAAAATAAAAGAAGTAAAAATGAGAAAAAAAACAACTACTACCGTATTTAAAGCCATTAATGTTATTTAAAATATTGTAAAACGTAGAAAGAGTCTCCCATTCACTCTTTGAATGCTGCCAAACAGTTCACCACTATTGCTGGTAAATAATTTAACCTAACCGCAGATAAAATCTCAACTATGATGGAATAGTTAAACAGAAGTGTTGTTTGTGGAACTTGAATAGTCAACAGCAAAACATAAAAGGAGTCAATACCATAAATGTAATCGTCATCGTTAATCGGTACCTCCAAATAAGCCAGGCCACGATTATAAAGTTTTTGCACCAGCTTCGCATCAAGGGTACCAACTAATTGGGCACCTTCATCGATAAGCATATCTAACAAATCTTTCTCATCTCTACTGAGTAACTGCAACACTCCCAATGTTAATTTCCACCAAATGAAATTTTAGTTCTCAAACATGCAAATTATTATCAACTAAGCATTTGCACTGTAAACGTTATCATTAGCACACACAGGAATAATTTTTAACAGGAATGAAAACCAGAATAATTGTACGAACTAACTTTGTATGGAGGGAACATTATCTGAACCGCTTTTTTAAGGGTTAAATAAAAGAGGAAAGAAAGAACTGTTGAAGCACTGCAAATAGTCATTAACTTACCTTAACATCACTTTCCAGGATACTGCCTGGTGCAACCAACCACCAAGGTTCGATATTAATCGCAACAGGTTTTGCTGGCAATAATTCACGCAGTGATTTATTTTTGCGAAATATTTTTCGATTACAACGATTCTGATTCATCAACTCGATGTATTGATTCCTGCCAATTCCTAACAATCTCATCGCATCGGCAGCCGTAAAATTCGGCAGCGAGTCATAACTTTTCTCAGCATTTATAAGATTCTAAAAATTATTTTCCCCTACTAGCAATATTTCGGAAATCTTACCAAACTAAAGTAGGACATAAAGGATAAATACATCAACATTCGCAAGATCGGTAACACTATAAAAAGACTGCTATGAAGTACACTGAAAAAAATTTTGAAATATTTTTTAATTTACAGAAAAACTAGAGCAACAAAAGAAATGTATATACAGAATTTTTTTTGAAAGTATTACCGTCATAATATTGATATAGTAACTGAATGGCGTCATTCGAAGTTCGCGCACAACAATATTTGACAAATGATATGGATAAAGCATAAGGTGAGTTTCGCTGTATTTCAGGAGAATATCATAATAAGTTTCCTCATTCTTCTTTACATATTTCACTTAAATATCACAAAATATTTGACTTCATTCTAACAATCAAAAAGATGAAATGGTGGGACTATTCCGGATAGGTCAAAATAACCGTACTGATCAGGTTACCAATTCTGAATGACTACGAAGCCGAAAACATAGGGGAGATAAGAGTCGATAAAGCATCTTAACTAATCTCATGAGTAGAAAAGGAACACACCTATGTTACCCTTATATCTCAACTGATTTTTGATTGAGTATTCGAGCACGAGTTTATCATATTCTCTCTGAGAGTTGCCCAAAACAATTCGAATTTCTTGGGGCAATTTCGACCAAACAATATTTTTCCTGATATACTGATCCACATCCTTATCCGTCATGCAGTCTATAAAACTTCACATATGTTCTATTTTCATAGGCTGATTAACAAATTTGATCTTGTTTCGTTCAAATTTAACTCCATTAAAACTTTCCAAATCATTCTAATTCGCAGGAGCATTTGAGAATAACAAAGCAAATTCCAGTACAATACTCTGTCCAATACAAACCTCAATCAATAAAGTCATGAAAATATGCAAAATCTTTTATTTCCAATAACAACAGATCAAAACTTGTTCCTGCTAACTATGGAATTATGACGTAATTAATAAATATATTGTTCATGATTTAAAATAAATTCTGGTGGTTATTATTCACAACAAAATGAAGAATAAGTTGCCAAAAACTGATACATGTGGAATTGATAAAACAGATATGAAAAAAACTGCCAACAAATCCTCCATATTCATAATTCAAAAACTGCAATTCTGGAGGGCACCGGGAAACATAAGATCGTCAAAAATAGTTCCGTACTGAACTATTACAAAAACTGCTTTATACAGAACACAAAAACACAAATATCTCAGGCATTCAATTTTTCAAATAACCGGTTCAAAACTGTGCATTCGACGACAATGCACAGCAAAACGATCTTTTCTCCAAAATTTAGCTCTACAAAGCTCCTCTGGACATTCGAATGGTTTTAGTTTCAAATGCTCTCTAAATATATGCGCATCCATATTTTTCTTGTCGGCATACGTCGTTCCACACTTTTTACATGCATACGGTTTTTCGCCTACAAATTAAAATACAAAGAAATAAAACTTTTATCTATCTACATCATTTTTAAGCACTTACACAAGTGAGGGTTATCGAAACGGTTATTTCTGTGAAATTAACGACCCTTACTGTAATCTAGTATCAAAACTCAAAATTCCCTTTGAGTACCAAGGAGACATTAAAATAATTTTCATATAAAGCAAAACCATTAATCAGTTGGAAGAAAAATAAAGAACACCTGTGTGGGCTCGAATATGTCTGACGAGGTTGCTCTGCACTTTGAAAGCTTGACTGCAATATTGACATTTGTAAGGAGTTTCCAACGTATGTATACATCTTACGTGCTTTTCAACCGCACTTTTCTCTTTTGTCCGATGATCACAAAACGGACACTTGAAGGGTTTTTCCATCATTACCTGAAACTCAACTAAAATTCAGCAATTAAGGAAATATGAAAATCACGACTATCTGTCACTGTATAAAATAAGAGCATCATAAGACAATGTCAGGAGAGCACAATTTATGAACGTAAGATGAGATAATGTAAATAATCTGCCATACTCAAAGTGAATAGTGATAAAATTAGACTACATAATCATTCGAAATCATCATTTATAAGGAACGGAAACAAAAGAAAAAATATGCATGAACCTCTTGATCGCCGACTAATAAAGGCACTGTAACATCTTTGGGTGCAACAATTTCGGGCAAGCCATAACCAAAACTATCCAACAAATGATGTTTTTTAGTAGGTGGAATATATGATACTCTCACGGCAGATACAGTTTCAAAATCGTCATTCTGCATAGCATTGTAACTTTGTGGTGTTTCTTCGACGTCTAAAATTAAGCTTACTTGTTAATGTTTATTTTTGATAATACAAACAAACATGAATTTACTCTTAGAAATTTTTTCCAAATAAACGAGTCGGTCAATGTAACACTCCATGACAATACATAATTTAAGTAACAAATCCTGGCACATGTATTAACATATCTCATGAGAAAAATAAGCTCATACTTCTTTTCAACTGCAACATTAACCGTTTATGCCCATATGTACCACCCTTACGACCTCGACTCGGCCCAGCAACGAATTTTTCATAAATACACATGTAATCGTTTGCTGCCTTCGCAACGGTCATTCCGCTTTGCTTCATGTCATATTCTACCGTCTGTATTTCATCTAAACAGATGTCATACTTATTTAGCACAAATGAGGTTAATCTAATTTTATAATTCTCATTGAATCCTTCAGATAGCCATTTTTTAATCGTAACCTGAAAGCACAACAAAGAAGTTTTAAGCTTGAATATTATTAGAGAAGTTGAGCTCAAAATCAACCCGACCAATCACTTTCACTAATAAATTTCTCAAGAATTTTCGAGACCGAGGATTATACAAAAAAAAAAACATTTCAATCTATACTTTTGTCTACGTAATTAGAAGCTTCTTCCATAAGATCTTCAGCACTTGTTTCCGCCAGATTATTGTCATGATCTTCATCTTCGAAGTTCGAACCGTGTACAGTAGAAATATCGCACTCGCTATTCTCAATAAAATTTCTATTGCCTGTGGAGTCCGAAAGACCGTAAATTGCGTTTGTTACCAGCATTTCATCACCATCATCTAAAATCTGCTTTGTCTCAATCAAAGCAAAGATATGAAATATAGATCAAAAATTTGTAAGTAATCAACGGTTTTTAAATGCAATCTGAAAAATTTTTTGATCATTATAATTAGCAAATATGTAATATATTACCAGTACTGTAAGAAAGATCTGTTTCGGAAGTAATTAATTCATCGATAACATCAACTAATCTAGCTACACCCAAAGTAACAGCAGCTTGTCGTAGTATCTTATGACGTTTCGATGTAGTGCGAACTAATCCGCTGTATAGGAAATCGACTATATTCCTCAAATCCATACTGAAACAAGGTATGGGGTAAAAAGGGATTCCATAATACACCATCTAACAGTAAATAAACTTAACTAAAAAACTTAATCGAAAATCAAAAGGAATCAAAAACCTATATTTAAATTAGAAAATAAGCCTGCCTTGCCGACAAGCTTTCCGTACCTACTCACACCCGTAATTTGGGGATCGATATCAACAGTGACAGTGGCACTTTTCTCAGTATGTGCAAGTGCATTTTCAAAATGAGTGCTAAATGCACAAAGCATCAAACGATGACATCGAAGAATCACTCTGTTCTAAAATTAAAAATAAGACAATCACTTATCTATAGCACTAATTATGGAATAGCATTACTGAAGAGGATTTACAAATTATTCTATGCTATATTAGTAAAATTATTTTAATATCCTTCGTCTCTCTCGTTTATCATTTCAACGAAAGAAAATCTCTAATACCACTAGCATGGTACATATCAGAAAAAATTCTAGAGTCACAAAATATAGATAAAAATATTTACCTGGCTACTCACAAGGCAATCGATAAATTTCCCTTGAGTTTTGAAACGATGAATTGCCTCTAAGAGTTCTTGCGCATGATCTGGATTTTCTAAATCTACATTCTTATAAAGCTGAGCTTCTTCACTTTCTATCAGTCTAATCAGAGAGTCACAACCAAGCGCATTTGCAACAAAAAGTGTCCTGTTTTGAGATCGATTGCTACAACGTCCAGTATACATATATTTTACTAGTGCTCGAAGATCATCCATTTCCACGCCTTAAATGTAATTTATCAGTACTTAAAGATTAGCTAACAAGTGTAATGATTAAAAATTTCGCACTAATCCTTTAGAGTGGTTTTGTAATATATTTAACAAAGAGCATTGGTCGGGGTAAACAATTATAAAATGGATATAGTAGCATACCTGTAATTTTCGGATCAATGTTCAAGGTTATAACTGCTGAGTCTTGAACACTAGAAAGAGCTGTTTCTAATTGTCTGCTGTAAGCAGCTAGAATAAGACGATGAGCCGACATCGCATAACTGCCATCACTTTGAACAATAACATCCAAAAAACGACCAGTCTACAAAAAATAATTCTAAATAACACAACAGTAAAACATGGATATATAAAGACTTAAGTTTATCTTATAAGATGACAACATGTTTTTTTGAAGGTAGGTACTTTTAATGTTACCAAAAATTCCCTATTCTAAATTGACTGACTTTATGCAAGGTTCTTTTTTAATTAATTTAATTAATAAAATATTCGACGGAAATGAAAAAATTCATCAATAACATTTTTGATGAATTCTATAAAAAGGTGAAATTTAGAAAAATCATAAACTGGAGAAACGAACATCGTGCAAATGTTGCATATAGAGGAATAGCGTATCGCAGTGTGACTGTATCCGTAAAAATGGAATTTCCTCCAGGCCATCCTCAAGCTTTAACTTTTCCATTGTCCATCAATATAGTACTTGCCTCGTGCTATACAGTTGCAAATTTAAACCAATTTTAAGAATAATATCGGTTAGTCGTTATACTCATAATTTAGTGCTCAACAGAGTCTACTTCTACGGCAAGAACGACATTTTGAGGTACCATACCTCTAAAGCATGGATGAACAGTGCAGATCTCGCGATCTACTTTTCAGTTTTCAAACCAACAACCTTACGCAATCCAAGAGCGAGATGGCGGGAAGAAAATTGGACCCGCGATTACATATACATTAATTTCCAATCTGATCGGAAAGGATACTCATAGCATAGATACCGAATACGTAGATTTGTACATGCGTAAACGATTTAAGGAATTACGATATGTCTATAATAAACAGTTAATTGTACGGTCAGCCAGAGAAACATGCACCCTCAAGTATAAGTTAGGACGCTTTTAGGCTGTTACAGTTACGAGTCCATGAGCAGACTCGAGGAAAATCAAGTGCGCATTTAGTGATTCCCACATCTTGAGCGTAAAGTTCAGAGATGAATATTTGATTTGCTCTTAGAAATTCTACTACTTATCTCTCCATTTTTTAATAAAAATACAAGAACAAATTTGAAAATTCTCAAACCACGGTAAGTTCACCTGCGCTGCAACACAAAAAACACAAATAGCTCGCATAAGCCTTTCGTTTACTTCGCTCCAATCATTTTGCTGTATGAAAACTATAAATGTGACACAATGACAACGATGCAATCGGTGGTGGTATAACAACATTCAGAACACACATTATAATAACCAAATAAATACTGCAAATAGACTAGAGTTTCTTCAGCATATTCCAAACATTACAATGTTACTCTAATAATCAGCACAAACTGACAAACTGAATTGGTACAATGTCATAAGAACTAAAAATTAAAAATTACACCGTATTTTGAAAATAACAAGGCAGCAAAAAAATGTAAAAAAAGAACAATTCCCTTGAATAAAACATTGTGAAGAGCGCTTACGATTGAAGTGGCAATATTAGGAGATATAAGACAGTATTGATCCAAATAAACTCTAAAGAACATTTAGTTACCCAGCAGCTGCTTTTCATCCTCCAATACTGTTTCAAATATTACAACAAATCGACAGTGATATTATTATAATAACTAAGCAAAAGATGTAAAAATCTCAAAAATGATGCATATGTTATTAAGCTGCATTATTCTATGAGATCACCAAAAACTACACGCAATGATGAGTCATCAACTTGTGCTATGAAATAAAACTTGGTTGTCGCGGTGCGGAATGCAGTGAACTGAGAACAAGTGTTGGATCTGAGAATCCCTGTGATGATGACTTTTCAGAACTTGAATTTGACCTAGGTGAGCTCTTGAACTGATCAATTACCCACTCCAATCCTTTCCGACCCTTGAATAATCAGTTATTATTTTTCATTACCTTTAGAGATGCTGTTTCAGCTCACTGTGAACAGGATTAAATGAATTTCCAGCACTTAACCTAATTAAACTTAAAAGTTATATAGCGCTGATATAGACAAGACAATCTAGTCATTGTTAAAATTCTTCTATTCATTTCGTGAACCGTTATTTTTCATCTAGTACGAGAACTTTGCTACAAATCAGTTCTGTATTAGACTATAAAATCTTCGCCGATGAGCAACATTCAAGGACTCTTGCAAATAGAACCCGTGAGATGACGTCTAAATAAATAAAAATTTTGGATATTCATTCTTCCTTGCTCATACTCATACTTTCACTAGCTACCTGAGAAGAGCGTTTCAAGCGTGTCAATAATTGGAATAGCCTATTTATTTCAAAAAAGGAAATTTTTTATAAATGATCAGAAAAAGAAAGAATTTGAGGAAAATATTAAGAATCTGGATATTGTTTCCTAAAAAAAGTGGTAGCTATTAATTCTTCACAGACTTGAAATGCCGACAAAAAAGTAACTTTACAGTAGGATGGGTTACCTTTTCAGCATTCGTTTCATATATATTTAGAAACATTTTTTCACAATGACCTGCGAATGCTGGCAAGTCGACATTGACGGAAGCTTCTTGTTGTAATATCGTCCTGTAATTAACTTAATGCTCAACCTTACTATTCGTGTAAACTACTGCTAATTCTGAGTCAGAAAACAAAAACAGATACCAGATAACAAATAATACCTGTCTTCATTGTAAGGATCTGGTTTATATAACAGTCGTTCATCAACACGCAGAAAACGTCCTGCATTCATCTGAAATTTTTCACTTAATTATGAAATGTGTTATACAATACTGTGTTCAAAGCTAACATTTCTAATTGACTTCCATGCAATCTTTCAAAATCCAAAGGTGAAATTATGTACAAGGGACAAAGTACAATAGAAAAATTGGTAAAGCAATACTGGATAAACACTGTAAAGCAATACTGCTATATTAGATAAATGCCTTACATTTCTTGTAACTAAAGTCATTTCCTTCTTTGCTGGATTAATTTCGGTAACTTCATAAGAATATTGAGTTCCAGAAAAACCAGTAAGCTGAAAAAAAACGATAAATTAGTAACATGAAGATTTGATGGAGACGAATGAATTCGCAATAAGAAGAAAGTTAAAATTCATGCAATTTCTTATTTAAACAATGGATTAATAAACCAAAAGTGATGATAAACACTTCCAATCGCCTAAACGCTATTCAGGAGATGAAGATTAATCAATCAAATTCTTACTTTCGTTACCCACGAAGGTATCGGAAAATGGCTCTGGATAATACGTTCGGATCGTAATGAACCATCAACAAGCATATGCTGTCTAAGAACATCAATCCCACTAACAGCGCAATTCATTGGATTCGGATATTTACACCATGCTGCATGCGCCACAGTATCCCAGGGATGGCTAAAACAAGTCGAAAAACATAATTTGAAAAAACTCATGCCTTATAATAAGTTATAGCACAATAAAATGAATTAAAATATTTGTATGAGTTTATTAGCCGAACGATTAATGGGAGAAAATAGTTAAATCACTTATTAAAACTTACTCGAAAACATGCTCGGATGTCCAAAACTTCATCTGTCACTACTGATAGTGATGATTGATTCTCAGCTGAATGTAAACGAAATCTGTAGTGAAGAGAAAGGACATCAACAAATTTAGCATCTAGTAACAAATTATCAGCGGCCACACGTACAACAATCGGAGATGTAACAGCCTAATCCAAATTTCGCAATTTACACGACATTATAATTTTGTGACGTAATGGTACTAGCGTAACTTTTTCTAACTTTTTTTAACATGACATACATGTAATTTGATGAAAATCCCAGACATCAGTCAAACATTATTAACTAGCTAAAACGGTTGTTGGCTCTGGCAAGCCACGTGCGACCATATTACATGCCTATGCAAAAGGACGAACCGCAAAATCTAGGAGACACCCAACGTGAACTCACGTTTCGTGGGTGGGTCGTACACGGCAAAAAGCTATTAGTGGTGGTACAGGGACAGGGGAGAGGAGGTCAGGCGTGTGTGTCTGTGACCTTCAACGATACTATGTGATAGGGATAAATCAAAAGACGACATGTAAGTAAAGATGAAGAAACCGTCGACGGATTGTAATTTCGATGAAAAAAAAATTGGACTGACATTGCTTTTTATTTAGAAAGTACACGCTGTTACTGCTTTTGTTGACTGCGTATTTTTCATTCTACTACTGTAAACCCTTAAAAATTCTTTTTAGTTACTCTTCCTTCTAATACTTAATGATGTGACTTTTTACCTGGATTTTTGTATTGTGACAAAAGTCACGTTCCTTCACAAAAAAATGAAAACACGTAATCATTTTCAAGTTAAACGCGGATAATTGTCCATACCTATTCTTTAAAATATCTCTTGTCGCTGATTACCATATCAAGATCATATATTTCACAAAAATAACTAAAAGTTTAATTTCCTTTAATGACTGGAAATATGAAGATAAGTTAGGTCGTGGACAGCACTTTTCATAATTTTTGTATTTTTTCACCTATTTTATATCACTGATAAGATACCTCGAATTCTAGCAATTGCAGTTGTTCATTAATATGAAAGCTGGCAAGAAATGCACTGTAATTACTGAGATCGTTCTGAAGATTCTTTCCCTTAAATTTCAGTGACTCATTTCTGATAATTCAACATTTAATCGATGCCATTCAATTCCATCTATCCGAGCCACACTTTTCATTACAGTCGTTAGTATAAATTCAGGAACAGTACATATCATATTTATATCATTTCATTGCTTACGTTGAAATTTCTGTTTTAACTGAAACTGTCAAAGTTATTAGTGGATTTATTAGTAGAGGATGACAAAACAAAAATCACATTTTGTTGCAATCATTGAAAAATCCCACGGAAGTGTACTTTGAGAGCAGAAATAGTTCTCAAAAATGTCTTGGAAAGATTCCAATTGTTGACGTAATTATTTTTCACTCTTTGTTGATCATTTATTAGTCATAATGTTTTAATTCAACAACAAATCACTCATATCAAGTAAGGTAACGAAAACAGTAAAACACTCATAATTCGCCGATAAATATTTGATAAATTAGGTGCAACACTGTAACGATCGGCAGCATACTGAAATAGCCGATCGTTAGAGAACTCGTGGCGCTTATTCCATATGCATCTGAGATACACATCTGTAATCGGTTTTTATTCACACTATGAAATCATCATTATTATTCATCACATTCATCATTTAAATATTGACTGATAAAATGGAATTGCTGGAATTCAGTATATTTCATTTAAAATCTGTTTCAATTACTGATTGAACGATTAGATTTAAAGTACAATCAATATGACTTATCATCCATTGATGGAAAGATACTTAGTTCAGGTAATTAATTCCTTAATAAAAATTATATAGCGTAATGTTCAATTTTAAATTCTTTCCGGTTCAGAATTCAGCAGTTATGATTTCAGAAATGCTTTTTGAACGGAGATGACATTCATATTTATTGGCTAGAGAGTTTTCCCAGTTACCTGATGAGATGATTCTCTTGAATTCCAGTTTTAATAATTTCATTCACAATCAATGAAGTGGAGAATTTCTAAACCAATTTCAGATATGTCAGAAAAAGGTTTAAAGTTGTTGGCACTAGCTGGTTTAACAAAATTTGGCTCTAATTTTATGAAAGAAAACTTTACCTCGTCCAAGTGTTGCAAACTTTGAACGCTTCTTGTGGCAACAGCTTTTATTACTTGCGCAATTGTGCAATTATCATTTGAAGGGCAACCAGGTAGTGCTAACTGATGGACGACAGTCCCATTCTTGTAGAAAAACTATAAAATCTCATTAAACTTGGTACTGAAAGAAAGTTTTCATCACCTCCTTTGAAAAAATAAATAATTATGTAAGTGTGCAGCATTATGGTATTTAATACTTTTTAACATCAATATAAATGAATAAACTTGATCCTTCCCCATTTATAAATATCTTTGCGACATTGATTAGACGGAAGTTATCTGTGTATTGTCTTCATTTCACTTTGTTAACAACATCTTTCTTCATGCAAACCTTAATTGTTGTATGATTATTTGTCGTCTTATATATCTCCATTATGGCGCACGAAGCATATGGTACAGGCAAATCATTGTTAACACCGAAAGCATACATTAGCGCTAATATTGTGCCATCGTGCTAGAAAATGGAATTGATTTAATTAAACAGAATCTCTCTGCTGCTGTCTTGATGGTTAATGATTGTTATCACTTATCAGTTGTTCACTATCAATAGATATTCGAAATAATTGAATGAAGGGAAGGGTATTGAGTAACGAAAATTGTTGAGAAAAATTAATGGTAAATTTTAATAACGCAATGAACGGACTTAAAAGGAAATTTAAAAAGAAATAAACATACAGAAGAATGAAGCTTAATTTTACGTGGAGTAACGGGTAGTCCCAGTGATACATTTTTGGCTCGATCAGTCCAATCTTTCATTAGTAAGCCTCCACGTAATCGGGCCTTTCCTGGTGAATTAAATTCCGAGATACGATGAATTCTCCTCAAATTTCTTATTATATCAATAGTTGTCTCATTATCAAATTCAGGCCAAACTTGATATACCCATGGTGGTTGTGCCATATTATGGTCGATCTGAAAAATAATTTCCAGTTGATGTCAATTTCCGTTTAACTGTGATATGCAGTAAATGCATAATAATCGATAAATGTTTCCACATTTCTCTACTAACATTTCCGAAAATAAAATTAGTACCTCTCGTTGGATGTTATATAACGAAGCGGCCGTTTTGAAATTTACCCTTTTATGGCCAGTAACATTGGCAAGGAAAAGGAAGAAGTCAGCATATTTCTCACTGATATTTCTGAATAACACTTCATTTTCCCTTTTTTTCACCAAATCATACGTTTCACATTCGAAACTTGTCGATTTCAACAACTGCAAGAAAAATTTGTTGATGTTATTTGAAATAAATTGAAACGAAACTTTACGATCATTAGGCTTTGTAAGGGAATGGAAGCTAATGATATTGTAAAATTATCATCTTGAAATACTATTTCGATATTAGTTTTCACAGCATGCTGCTATTATTTGCTTGTGACAGCTTGGAAGGACGAAAAAGAAGTTTTGTATTAATTTTTAGATGCATATTGCAGTTCTCGCTTGTTAAGTGAAGTGTAGCAGTAATTGCTAATGCAACAATTAAGTTTGTGGTAGAAGAAAGTATGATTTCACTGGGCCAGAAAAACTTACAGCATCTGTTGTTGCTATATGGAGTGGTAGCGGTTGCCATTGTTCATTGTCTAGCCATACTTCTTGCCTGGTAGCTGGAAAGAAGCCACGAAGTACAGCTAATCCGCTAACTATAGCTCGATCCGATCTCGATGACACCAAATCTACCTGAGCAAAAAGCGAATAATAAAATCAATTAATCTGTATGAAGGAATGACAGTCATCATAAAACTATCAGTTCTTATCCATTTAAACATATTGGGTACCAAAATCAACTACTCTCTTACTTAATTAGAATAGCCTAGAATGAGCAGATGTTTTGCATTTTCAATAAATGCCTTAACTATTTTGATTTCAAGAAAAGGACGGATGAAAAATTTTTCCAACCGTGGGAACGTGGGCAATTAATAAGCACATCTTTTTTAATCTTTTACTTTGCTATGAATACCTGGAAACAGTGGTACTACTTCGCTCCCTTTGATTACACTCTAAGAAATCTTGAAATGTTGTGAAGTGAAGTGGAAAACAGATATTACTTACATCTTCTCTGTTAAAATCTGCAACAAATGATGAATATCTTTTTCGTAGGAATTGTCCGAGTTCATACATTTGCATAATTCCAACCTCAAAATATTGAAACGTCTCAATTATCGTTACTCAAATAATTTAAAGCGATAAAATTTTTATTTTGAAGAAAAAGTAATAAAATTGGAGAAAGGGAAATTCTAACATTTGTTATTTGGCCCCATCCTCTTGGCCATACCGTCTCGTTGTATTCATCGTTTGGATAGGGCAAATGAGTGGGCGCTCGATCGCCATGTCGCCAGATTGCTTGCACGTAAACAAGCTCCTCATCGTCAGATTCCCTTTGCGCATTGACTGCTTCAATCACAATAGCGCACATTGCAAGCAAAATGATTCCACACACTTTCCACATATACCTATCTGTCTTCTTTCTTTATTTATTACTGTCAAAATAAAAAAAAAACGGCGACCGATCAGTGAAAGATTAATAAGTGTGGGAAGCTTCACTGCATCTCTTCAATGTTAGCAAGCTGCTAGACAAAGCAATGGGACATCAGCGCTTATTTAATTTCACTTCATTGTTGAAAACAAAATATACAAAATACAATTGGTAATATAAATTGCAAGCATTACTTCGACAGTTCCTTTCTAATTTTGCAATCAAATTTTCTATTTGCAATAAAAAGTGGAATTGGATGAACGACGATAATAATTTTTCCGTTCGTTCTTTTTAAATATTATAAGTTGTAAAAAAAAATAAGCGCATGGAAGGGAAGGCACAAGCTTTTCAGTGCAAGAGAGCTTCTACCTCTTATGATGACATCTCCGTAGCTATAGAAACTTTAATAAATACGAAGAAAATTGATGAGTTTGCTGATACAGAGATGTACTTCATCATACATTTGCGCTATTCAGGGTATGGATGCACTAATTGTTAATTATCGATGTTACAAAGATATCGCTTTCCTCAATTCAAGCATTCCGTCTACCTGTTTGTGACTACCTTTGCTTATTCTTCATTCTCTTCCTTAGCAGTACGATCATTTCATCATCAACTTAATTTATTATTAAACTAATATCTATTCATTTGGTACGAATTTTCATCTTACTCAGTTACATGTCATGCATTATCGCATTACTTCATTTTCAATTGTGCCATTTCAAAAGAAAATGTTTCAAATTGACAAAGTTAATTTATTGCTTTAGGCAAAAATTCTTCGCAGCTATTTTGCTCTAAAATTTCCCCTTTGACATTTCACTTTTGTACAATGACATTGTTATCATTTAAAAAAAGGAAAAAAAAGAATGACTTGCCCACCGAAGATCCTCGCTTGGTAGCTATAAGAAAGGCGCAACTGGTAGAAGAACAGAGGAAAGAATAAACCAGTTCTTTTTTTCCCCGAAATATCCTTGCATTTGCACCATAGGTAGCATATAATGTAGGACGTATCACGTTGCAGTATTCGCCGATCGTTCACCCTTCTTCATGTATCCTTGCTGCTCTGTTCTTCAACAATCGATTGGTTGGTTGCAAGCTATGAAAATCATGTCCATTTTAATTTGTTGATTTTTAGATTGGAAGCGATGGACAAATGCGCTTGAAATTCTTCAGTAGTTGTGAAACACGTGTAATTTGAGCTTAATTATCAGAATAAGCCAAGGAGTGTTCTTTAGAGGATATGCGTCACATCACCCTAACTTTCATCTCCTTGTGTTTGTCCAGTTATTTGAATACCAATTCCGCCGAACTAATAAATGATCTGCAAGAAATCATTACAAAGGTACTTAATTTAGCTTCCATTTCGGCAATTTCATAAGAACTCAATTTGCGAAATCTGTTAATTGTACTTTTTCCATTTTATTTTTAGTGCCAAAACTTGAAACCTTTTGATTGGTAAACTTTCATGAGCTTTTCTTATAAATTGAATAAATTCAGGATGATGATGTTCATAAATATTTGCACTATTTGTGGTGTCCACCGAAACTTCTCGGTATGATGTGTCCAGGTAGTATATTTACACTTTTTTAATTTATAACCAATTGTATTACATCTGTCCTGTCCGCATTGAAACAAATTAGAATAAACTCGAGTAAGCACACATTTTTTTGTGAATTAATTATGAATTCATATCGAAACACTCTGAATTTATTTCCACAAAATCTATAAATCATTAATTGCGGCATCCTACAAGTCTTCTTTTTCATTTTTTTAACGCTCAAACTCGGATGTACTATTTACCACTACGTTATCACACGTAATGTTTGTTATCAGAATTGCTTAAGGAGAGTGTTGCGTGAATTTTTTCCACTTTTTTTGCAGAGAACTCATTAACCCACTACTACTATTGCTGCGGTGACCTTAGAAACAAATGCTGTTACGCAACAAGGACGTGGGCTATTTGCGCTTGTCTAGCTGTACCTGTGCTCATTTTTACATTTGCCCTGATTTACTTACTTAGAAAAATCGTTTGCACCACATCAAATCAATATGTTGCCGGAGAAATACAACCGTAAAAAAAACCTATAATAGTTAAGAAATATTAAAAAAAAATTGAGGCGTTCATTTCTTCGCAAATTAAAAATTTAATTTCTTCTATTTTCACATACACGCATAAGACTATAAGGCGTAAAAAGCTTTCCTATTACTGTTGTAAATTGTCTGAATTTAATATTTTAATTAACTAATTGAAATAGTTTTAGCGGTGAAATGTAGGAAAGTGCAACTATTCCGTACTATTCGTTGCAATTTTTAATTTTAGTACAATTCGTGCAAATTGTTGCCGATCTCAGCGTGGTGCTTCTTTTCTGCGTTAAACTTTTGCAAATGTATTATTCAACTTCGTTACTGCTGCAGTAAATTTGATTTCATTATGGTCGCTAATGTCACATAATTATCAGTGAACTATTGGAATTAAAATGTATAATTCAAAAAACAACCACTACAAAACTAAATTTAGTATGTGGCATTTAGATACATTGGAATAAAGCTGTAAGGGTTAGTGTGATGAGAGTAGCTTACAGAGAGCAATGTGGTTGGGCTGAAGCTCATTACTTACAAAGTAATGATGGCTTCACCTGTGCTGGTTATTAGCTATAGGATGTCTCAGGGACCACTTTGGCACATTTCATATCCTAATCTTCTCTGTAGAAACCCAACCACTTTTCAATGATACTTTTGAGCATACCAGCATAGAAATATCAAGACGTTTGATCCTTTCTTTGATGATCCGCAATTTGATGTCGTAACGTTGGCTAAGTCCTTCTCGTGGAAGTGACACATCGAGTTTGTGAACTTCAGTGAGAATATTCGAATCTTTGATTCTGGTATTTTGACTCTCTAATTAAGCAAACTTTCATTTATATCTCACCTCGGGCACTAAAAAATTTTTGTTAAAAAAGATTTTGATCGGAATAGTTTGCAAAGATGAATATTTTTGGGATGAAGCATTTCTTTTAATTAAGGAAAGTTCATCAGCATTATTGAACAATATTAGAAATATTAAAGGGTGGAGAAGTGGTTCGGGATGCATCGGCTCTTCTTGAGGTCAAGAACTGTTGAAGTGTATGGATTCGCGTGGGAAGTCAGATTACTATGTTTGCAATATGAGAAACGTCACCATTTACATTTGACGAGTGAATTGGATGGCAGATTGAAGCAGTATGATTGCCTGCAATTGAGAAAGCGTTGAAAAGATCAAAGGTTGGAAGCGATCAGTTGGTAAATACAGTGGCTAATAAATGAAACTCAGTAAAATGTTGATTACGTAGATGATGAAAAGGTAGTAACTTACGGAGCAAAGATCATACAGTAAAAACCATGTTTACGTTTATGGCAAGTGATAGGTTAATTCAAAGACTTCTCTGTTTCTGCCAAATTTATTTCCGTTTTTCCAAAAATTTATTTTTCCCTAAGTATTGGTCAATTTCATTGCCGAAGAAGAACACACTGCTCTTTATATAATTTATCGCAAAGTTGAAAATTCAGTTGCCGCTGTAGCATTAGATAAGCCTAAATAATGATCGCTAAAAACAAGTACATTTAAACCAGGCTTAAGTTGAAGTTTGATCGATTGATTTTTCATTGACAATATTCCACCCTTTCACTACTGCAACTCTTATGAAATTTATGGACAGGTGTATTTCAGCTGTGCGACATGTCACATTCAAGGTATTTTAAATTTATTGATGATTAGACATCAAAAAGACGGAAATATATGTGTCGAATTGTGAAATAATTTTTTTACAATGTGCGTAGTATATTCGTACAAAATTTCAATATCATAATAAAAATTTCATATATGAGCAAATAATTCTTCGCGAAGAAACGTGAAGTCAACTGAAACATTTCAGAATGAAGAAATGCTAGTAAAAATCAAAAAATACTATCATTTTAACAGTTAAGACATTTCCTTTCCACATCCTCAAACTTTCATTGAACTCATTATGTACTCAAAAAATCATCTAACTTTTATTCAAATCTGAATGAATGCTGCTTTGATGGATCATCAGTATGCTCCTAATTTCGATCTTCTAGCTGATTCAGAATGCTAGATTTCTGGAGAAGTAAGACTGAAGATTAAATGGCCCAACAGTTGTGCTATTTAAAAATTCACAAAATTATATGGAAAATACAATATCAAAGGTTACAGAAGTGTTAACATATGTTGAACATTTCGGTAAAATAATCGAATGAATTGAATAGATCTTCGTTTGAGAAACACATTTACACACTGAGTACTCTGCATATCAACAAAGTACGTGGGAAGAGAGTTAGTAAATAAAATCGGTGCATGTTTGCACTTCCTGTTTCCGTTTTGGATCCAAGAACGATAAATCTGATTCCATATAACCAACAGGTCGTTGACCATTGGAAGTTTCAGCTGTTCGCGGTAACAATTTATCACCTAAAGTTGCAACACAATTTTTCCTTTATACATATTAATCAGTAAATCTTCCCTGATAAAATCGTTTCAGTAATTTAAATGAATAATTTTATGATTGAATTATCCATCTTAGAATTCACTACCGTAGAGAGAATTGAAATATATATCACTTTGTTTGGAAAATACAAACCAAGTGTGATCGAACCCTATTTTTGTTTAGACGATAAATGAAGGATACTGCGCATGAGTGTAGTTCTTCATAGTCTACAAAATTATATCAAACCTGACTTTACTGAAGTACTTCCTTGAACCAGTGGTTCCGGTCCTTTTGATCCCAGTACATCTTCTAATGATGCAACACCATTTATCTGCAAACGTATGTATAGATTTCAAATATCTTATCAGTGATGAGGCATAAATTTAAATTAATTAAATTCCTACAACGAAATAGGTCAAGCTCCTATGAGCTATAATATTTTGCTATTTTACTAAGAAATTAAATTTGTGGCCAAAATTCGATACTACCTGAGTTGAATCCTTAGTCTTATTGTTGAGTCGACTGGTGGTTAATGTACCACTAGGAGATATACCCCGTGAAATCGGGGAATGCAATGATCGTATCCGATGTTTTTGAATCGTTGATGGTGTGGCGGTTTGGGATGAGCTTCGTAACGACCCGGGATACATTTCTGCTTTTAAACCATGCAAATGTGGCGGTGGAAGTGGAGTTCCTGCAAATATTATCATTGTTATCAAAATAATTTGTTGCTACATTATCGGTTATGCTTCAATTCATCCTACTATTTGTGTAAAAAACTTACCGGAATACGGAGTGCTATAAATAGCATCTCCTGGTGTTCCATAAATTTGTTCGAGCGTGGGAGTTGCAATCAATATTTTTCTAGATCCTCTTGTCGTACCTGTCTGATATATTTCATCGTCGTCTTTAATGCGTCTTGCACAACAACAACAAAATCGAGCCAAGAATAATGTTAACAATATTGCTAGGACTAAGAGCACAATGATAAGAGCTAGAAAGAGTCCAACAATTGGCTGAAAAATTAAAACATTTGTACTTTACCGCATGGATAATTCCTGGAATTTCCAACAACAGATCTTTCAATGATCCTATGGATTATTCCTTCTCCTTCACTCTTACGAGACTTACTTGCAAAGGAAAGTAAGTCAAGTAATTAGAAGCACGTCTCATTTGCTCACTTAAATGGCAGTTGATGCTGTCTTCTGTAAAAACAAATAAGGTGTGTGAATAGGAAAAAACGATTTGTTTTACTGTATTTTTTGCCCTATCCAAGTCCAAAAAAAATCAAAGAGGTACTGGATGACAAATTCCCGATACCAACCTACCTTATCCTACACATTAATTTCAGTAGAATGAATGGTGAAGAGCTTTTGAGAAAGAATAAGAATATCATTTAAAACACATAACTTACGCATTCTCTTTTGAATGGCAAATAATAAGAGAAAATATAATTTAGCGATAACTAATTTATAAGTAAATAAATAGATTGGGAAATTTCCGAGAATCATAAAAATTCTCCTTTCAAATAACCTGCATTGAAAAAGCATTAAAAGGTAATCATACCGTCCAGATTTCAGCTCGTTGAAATTCCACTCTTGATGGGTCCTTATAATGAGATAACAGATACTGCAGTGCGATAACGTCATCCGATGGCTTATCTGAAATCACGAGTCCCACATAGTCATAATTTCAAATGATAATGATGATGAAGTCCATCTGTATAGCTACTCCAGAACTGCGAACGCTTACAAATATTTTTGCAAAGTTTCAATTAAGACGCATTAAACAATGAAATTCAATCAGTTTCTCTTTCATCACCAATTTATATGACTTTTAGCAATTTTAATTTTAAAAATCTAATTTGCAACAAAATTTGACAGCTCATATCTATGATGTTACAACTATAGAAATTATTGGCATTTGAATGAATCATATTGAATTCAAGTTTTAGAAAAATATTTAAAAAAAAGTTTACTTTTGATGGCCAGTTTGTGCAATTTTACCAGATCTTTTGTATTCAACGAAATATAGGAATCATCGCCGTGATATGTTACTAACTGAAAAGTACGAAAAAATTAATGATATTTTTTGGGAAATGATCGAGCCGTAAAATTTAATGATTGCCAGCAACCATAATGGTAATTGTGTGCAGTAGGCGATGTCGTAGGGAAATTATACGCTCTAAATAGTAAACGAATCGTTGTGTTGGAAATTTTTGAGTTTTTTCTTTCATTAAAAAATTGTTCGCATAGTATGACAGTGATTTTCAGCGATTTAAATGTTTTTCGAAACTGTAAAAAAAGCATATTATTTGCAGAAATTTTGAAAGTAATAATTTAAACAGTCGCAAACTTCTAAAAGAAATTTGTCTGAATGCGCTTATTATTAGCTAACAGAGAATGATCACGCGTAATGAAAGATCATTTTCGAATGTTTTTTAAAAACTAATTCAGAAATGATCGTTTACTGTAGGTGACCTGCTTTTTGTCCTTTACATAAATAATGAGAAGCCCATTGTCGCATTTAGTATTGCCCAATTGCGCATCATAGTAAATTTTCTTGGCAGTCTCATTCAGTGACAAATCACTGTCAGCAACTTTAGTGGAATTTGTGACGAGAAGGACACCGATATACCTAAATATATCCATTAGATGCATTAAAGAAAATTTACCTTTCATAGGTTTAGTTGGAATTTTGGATTTTTTGCAAGTTCACATAAAAAAGCATTCGCTTCATAAAATACAAATACATCTAATATGTGAGAATTATTTTTTAAAATCCTGCAAAAAGTTCCATTTGGAAACTCTTAATTTCAAAAGAACCAAGCAGCAACGAATAAAAGAAAAAGGTGTTAAGTTCGTCAGAAGCAACATTTTTAAGAAATCCAAAGATAACATCAGTTAAATGACCCGTTCCATGTTCATAGATATGTAAGTATTGATTTCATGTGATGGCGAAAAATTCAGCTCAAAAATTTTTACGACATAAATAGTATAATTGTACTGTGATTTTTATTTATAATTGTATAATTTTTCAATTTATATCTCTTAAAAGATAATAAAATTAAAAAAAAATAACTAATTTTTGAAAGTAATTGTGAAAATTCTTAAAACTATGAATTTAATTACAATATCGATTTGACAGATTCAAATGTTACATTACAGTGTGAATCAGTGAATTTGAAAAGTTGGAAAGTTCTAAGGATTATTTGTAACTTGCAGAAATAGGTGAGGATCTGAACGCCCCTCGGATACCTTTATTCCAGTCATTAAGAGAGATTATTCTGCCGCTTTCTGTCTTAACAATCATAAAAATTAGAATATACGTAATATGATATGTTCAAATTTGTGAAAATACATTAAAATCATTTGTTCGGTTTATCAATTTCGAACGCTTTATTGAACTAAGAGATTGAAAATTAACGGATGATCTCTTTCCCAGCGTTTTTTTAATATTTCTTGTTATCAAAAATAATTTAAAAATTAATACAAGCTGAAGTGAAGAACCTGTCATTTCCATCCGGACGTTCACATCCATCATTGCAATTGCATTTAACCGTTTGCTGAAGGTCATTAAGCAGAGAGATCAGCTTTTGCTGGGTGTGAGAAGCCAGCGTGTCATCAACATCACACAACAATGAGGTACGACTAA
The DNA here is from genome assembly GCA_013365375.1 of Litomosoides brasiliensis. Lineage (NCBI taxonomy): Eukaryota > Metazoa > Nematoda > Chromadorea > Rhabditida > Onchocercidae > Litomosoides > Litomosoides brasiliensis. Next base: position 141,143 of record JABVXW010000031.1, read on the forward strand.
AACCGTCGGCTTTACAAATCGTGTAATCGTCCAAAACAGTAGCAGTAGTCATATCAAATTTTGACTGCAAAATTTAACTTCAAATAGCCTTATTAAATTTACTTTAGCTTAATTTAGCCTAGTCATCAATCTATGGATTACACATCTCATGGATAATCAACCACGTAATCTAATCATAGATACTGTACTAATTTTGTCGTGTAGTTTAACTGCATAAGACTAAAAATGCAGTGATGAGCATATCTGGCAATTAAAACTGACCTTACCTTATCTCTGTAATGAGAATTACAGGTAACCCTATTTACAATAATAAACAATTAAATAGAATAAAAAGGAATTTTTTAGATAGAAAATCATTCGAACAAGTCAGTCTTGCTTTACCGATAAAAATGAACATTCTAAACGACATATCAGGTCTGTTCCAATGATAAGAGATATCTATCTCTGTCAACAATTTCTATTAATTAATCCAATAAAATTAAAAATCCTTTGATAGACCAAGGTTCCGTACAATAAATGAATGAGTAAACTTCGCATAATCTATAATTTCAACTAACAAATAAAATTTAGTAAGCGAAGAATTCCTACAATTAAGTTAATTTAGCATTTCTGGTTGAAATGAAATATTAACCCGATATCATACTTTTAGAAAATTGAAAGGAATTGAAATTTCCTACCTAGCAGTGATGTATTTTAGATAAGAAAAGAAAGCAAATGAATGACACTGTAAAATTAATCTAACTTTGATCATTCATTTATCATTTTTCGTTTGAAATTTGTGTGCAATGATGAAAACGAGAAATACACGTAACGGACAGGAACGATACATCAATTCTCACAGCCATCATTTACACATTTCTCTTTCACAAGAAATGGCAATATCATATCAACCGGAGAATTGATCAGTCAGCTGTAACTCTAAGCAAACAACCAGTGCTTTGTTGTGTGTGCCGAAACATTTGAAATATTTTAAGGGAAAAAAATGAACGCTGCAACTATTCAGAAAAATATTTTCAGCGATGAAATCTTTTTTTTCTACAACTTTCAGCTATTTGAAACCATTTCAGCAAATGAAATAAAATAGATAGGACAGAAGGGTTGGATAGTATTGAAATTAATTTCATACTAAATTACTTTCACTTTTAAAACGGAAAAACCTTTTAAAACATAATTGAATAGTATTGTTAAATTGAAAAATTAAAAAAATATTTTTTTGAAATTTGCCACTAAAAATTGCTACTTTAAAATTATTATACAAAGCTTAGCTTTTTCAAATTAATGCTTTGATGCTTTCTTTCCACTCAATTTGGCAACTCATACATTGAGTATTGAAGTGATTAACGCTTCATCACATATCCATCAATCTGTTTTAATTAAAATTTAATTTGGTGTAAATAAGAATTTCCGTTAGAAATGGATGGTGCGATAGAAAGGAAAGAAAATACAGGAAATACTGAGAGAGAAAAGGCACATCACATCCCAACATAAAAACCAGTAATTAAATGAGCATTCTCATGCTAACATATATCAAAATAATCCAAAATAATTTTTTAGGAAAATAAAATTTCAAAAAAGATCACTGAAAATAACCAATCGGATAATTTATCAATGATAAGATACCATTGGAAAGCGATCGCTTAATCACAATCATCAAAGCGTACCATTTAATTTATCTGTTAATTTAGTAATTTCGAATGAATACTCAATTTTAATTCTCTTTCATTAAAACACCGTTGTGTAAGGCTCATTATCTTCTCCTCTTTTCCTCTCCTTTCAAACAGAGAGAGAGAGAGAGAACTTCTCACTTAAGGTATGGAAGAAGAGGGTGCTGATGAATCAAACGGAGCAAAAACTCTTAGAAATAACAGTATTTACAGCCATTATAAGGAGGGAATGTGGCATGCCTTCCCTCTCCCAACGAGTATTTCCTGAATTTTTTTCGATTTTCACATAGAAATTCTCATTTAATACAAAACTGAATTTCGATTATAATGGATTGTGGTGATTATAAGAATGTGATAAAGCGTTAATCATTGGGATATTAATTATGAATTCATCACCGATAAATCTAATCCATCCAACTACAACAATAATTTTCGGGAAAGCAAATTAACTACTTTTCATTGTAACCAATTATTTATTTAAAACGAACAATAAGTCTGTGCTTGATCGTTCAAGAAAAGAAATTAATAACACATATGCAGCGATTTCTTCCTCCCTCTATCTTTCCCTCTCTCTTCCTAACATTCCCCTATCTTACCGGAAGTAATCAGGAAACGTAACCAAGAATTGTATTTATCCTCAGTTAATGAAACAGTAAAAGTTTCTCTTCCTAAAAGTTTTACTTACGGCAAAGGATCATTAAATTTTGCAAGTTTATAAAATGAGAATATATTAAAACGATAAATGAAATGAAACCAACACATAAAAGAAGTAATGTAGAAATGATGCCAAAGAAGTGCGACATAGTTACGGGTATTTGACGATCCCAATACAATGTCTCTTGCACTCAACTCTGTGGTCGAACTGCATGAAAGATACTGCTGGATGTTATCAATCTTTCATTATTCAAAATCAGCAATAATTTAAAATAGTACAGAAATTTGGTTAAGTGTGAAGGAGAATATCCGAACATCGCAGATTGCACTTCGATAGGAATTTTTAATTTTAGAAATAACAGATCAGCAACGGCTAATTGCCGGTTTATACCGCCAAGAGAAGTGAACTCGTTTCTGCTTCTTCGCTTGCTTTCTCTTATTAGCAGAACGATCTACAACTGAACGACATATTAGATCGCAATAAAAATCAAATTTGAAACGCGAAAAATACACTTTCTTAGTGTTAAATTGTATATCATTGATTAATGTATGTTTGAAATACTAAAATGTAAAATGTTATTACATATTATCTGTTGCGAAAACAAACTGAACAAATTTATTTCCTAGCAGTAAGCCGTTGCAACAAAATTCGACACTAAATAGAAATTAAATTAATGAGTAGCAAACATTGATTTAATCAGCTGTATCGAAAAATGGTATAATTACATTCTGGTAATTTCAAATTCAAATTCAGCAAATTCAGAACGGCAAATCAGCACATGTCGGAATTGGAAGTATGGAGTTGAAGAGGGCAATTACAGATGAGACAATAACATTTAATAATACAATCTAAGATGTTTATAATCATTTTGTAAAAGAAATACCCACAAATTAAAGACAACTTATCGCAATTATCTTGAAATTAATGAATGATAGAGAGAAAGAGAGAATAATAAAAGAAAAATTGATATATTGGAGAGAATCCTGATTTTCCGAGTAGAATATCCGGTTTGTTGTTGTCGTCTCGCATGAGAAGTTTCTTTATCAGACGCCTCCTTCCTTTCTTCTTTTCTTATGATACAAAACAACAGTATTATCATCATCATCACTTAACCAAGTAGTCCTTCTCTACTTCTATTTCCACAACCTGTTTGCTTGAGGGTGTGCATCATTACCCATTACCTTTTCATCTTATCTTTACTGCGCTACTTATTAATCGATTCTAATCACCGCTTATTGGCTACTTTCAAAATAATAATAATAGTAGTAGCGATAGCAATAATACTGGCAAGAAGCAAAAATGCTAATTCTGAACAGACACAGTCTTTATGAAAGATCTAGTAATTGAATTCCGATTTACGCCTCTAATTCAAGTAAGAGAAGTTCAAAAATTGGTTTAAAAAAGTGTTGTGGGGAGGGATGTAGAGCATTCTTGCTCTTCCTTATGCTTCTTCTTTCATGTTGCAGCGAGAAATTTCATTGCTTTTCAAAAAAAGCTGTTATTGAAATCTTATATCTAATTCTTTTCAACCCACTTGAGTTCAGTAAACGAATCAATCTCACTTGGTCATATTTGTAGAATGTTTGTTGACAAACAGAAGCAAATTACGATATAACGAAATAATTCTGAAGAGTACCGTATAACTCCTAATTATTGCAACAACAACAGTATTACTCATTTAAAAGATGTACTTGTTTACAAGATTACTTGTTTTCAAGTTCAGAGTTTGGATTCCTTAATTCTGTTGGAGAACAACACTTTGGTTGAGACTACTCTTCCTGAGAAAATCTTGATTTCACCTTTATTCATTATTTTTGTGCAGGACAATGTGAATAGTTGCCTAACAAACATCACTAAAAAAATATTCTTTTTACATGTTAATATTTTAGCAATAATCGATATTTTTTTATTATGTATTTGGCGAGTAAAAATACCACATACTACTACAGTTATTATTATGCTAATCGACTAACATGAAGAGTTTACATTTTTAAATTTCATATGGTCAACATTCTTCTAATATTTCTTTTTGACCCAAATCCATGTAACTCAGTTAAAGAAAGTATTACGAGCATTGAATAATAAATACACAAAAGTTCTAATATAGCAATTTCATGTTAAACTAATGAAACAATTATCATTCCCCATTCTTTATGATTGCTATTTCAAATGGACCACTAGTGTGGCAATACAATTATCTGCAAAACCTATCTAAACGAAGACAACAAATTTCACGTCACGGCCGCATAAAAAAGAAACATTCCATAATGAAAGTTTGGTGAAACTGAGTTTGCATTGGTAGGATGTGGGGAGAAGGAAGTTTTATTTGGATAGTAGTGATTGAGAGCAACCTTTTTTTCACGGTGATTGTTATGCTGTAGCGGTTTACAGAGGGAATTGTTATTTTGATTCAAATGGCCTGGAAGTATCATTAGAGATAGGTTCCATCCTTCGGATGTGTCTTTTTCTTCCGTCACAGATTTTTCATTATATGGCTTTTCATTTTATGATAGCATATCTGTTTTATTTAATTCACATTCGTTCCAGATCCAACCTACTTCTTCAACATACGTTACGAATAGTAAATGTAAAAAGATTTTCTGTGATATAAGAATCTTCGGGTGATAATTGTAGTGTTGAATTTTATAATAGCACTATGACTAAATGATTTTCCAGATGTTTTTGAAGTTTTTGGTGGTGTTTATCTTGTATTTTGTAACTCTGGGTACGTCTCAAAGTCATGACGAATTTGTAACGTGTGGATCAGTTGTGAAGCTAAAGAATAACCAGGAAGGTGAGGGAGCAAATCCACCAAATTTCATGAGTGGGTTTAGGACATAAAAAAAGCTGGTGATAACATCATTTTTTTTACCGATTTTCTGCACTTTAACCAAAAATTCGTTTCTCTATATTTTGCAAAAGTGTTATCGTCATGTTTAATTATAACAACTTACAATATTCAATATTCAGGTGTTCGTTTACATTCACATGATGTAAAATACGGATCTGGCAGTGGCCAACAATCGGTAACTGCTGTAGAAAATGGAGATGATGTGAATTCTCATTGGCAGATTCTAGCCGGTGAGTTATATTCGTTTACCGCTGCTGTTTTTGCATCGAAAGACTATTTGTATTATTCTGTACAGACATGTAGTATTTTTTTAATGGCATTTAAACAACACAGTCATGTTTTTGTTGCATTCTCTAATTCAGCGGTGAAAGGAAATTGCAAGCGAGGAGAACCAGTGAAATGTAACAGTAAAATACGTTTAAAACATTTGACAACTGGTTGCCATCTTCACAGTCACTTATTTGCTGCACCGCTCACAAAGGAGGATCAAGTAATTATTATATTTTCGGCCCATCTTATCAGCTTCTATATACAAATATTTTATGAAAGAAGGCATAAAATGAGCTAATATTTTTCATTCCTCTTTGTTTGCATTACCAAAACATTTAATAAGGTGATTTTTCTGAAGGAAGTATCGTGTTTTGGAAACACTGAAAGCGATTCGGGTGATAATTGGGTGGTTGTATGTAGTAATAATGTATGGCTTAGGAAGAATGCTGTAAAGCTGAAACATGAAGACACTGGTTTGTTTTAGCATTCCCATTTATTAATTTGAATCGATTGAAACAAATATAAGATTCAGGGGTCTTTTTTTAATGTCTAATGAGTCTTTCTTCATCATATTTTGGATTGTGAGTTGTATTTTCAGTACTTACCAACTTTTATGGGCTATAATTTCAGGCAAATTTTTGGCAATAAGTGGTAAACAGTACGGAAGACCTATAAATGGGCAGTATGAGGTGGTGGCTATTTCTATGTCAAAAAATGCGGCTTTGTGGAAAACGGCTGAAGGTATTTTCGTGATAGGCTCAAGTCCTCCTTAAGCGGCAGTTTTTGCATCGACTGAATAATTTGGAATGTTTAACACGCTCCTGAGTCGATAGCTGTGGCTTACTAATAAGATGCATATTATTTATTAAGTGGTTATATCTAATTTGTCATAAATCTATGGTGACGATTTGTATTCCTCTGCTTAGAAGTTTTTGTGATTTATGAACTGGGCTTTATCCCTGTTCATGTAATGGATATATGGATGCTAAGTTATGATTCATCGATTAAGTATAATTTAATAATTCAGCACTTCAAAAAAATAAAAATAGCATATTTTTTTATAGATTAAAAATGTTTTAGAAAGTCAGTATTGTGATTGAATCTACCAGTTTTTATCGATTAAGGATTGATTGTTGTTGTCTTTCTATGTTATTTCATATCATAACTGATAGTTGTGTCTGTTAATATATTTTTTAGGAACATGCGTTGTAACACCAAGTTTCAGAAAAAAAAGCAACTCTGAAACATGGGACATTATCCTTTGTAAAGTTGCTGTTTAAAAATTTCCATGTAAGCTACGTTGTGAGCTCAAATTTTCTGTTTTTTCCAAGTATTGTTGAAAGTTGGTTAGAGTTCCATAATAACCGATCATTTCTATAATTTTGCTTGTGCACAGATTCAGTTCATTTCAATCGTTCTAGGGCAAATTGCTATTTGTTACAAAACCAAGGTTATATCAAAGAATTTGCAATATTTCTTTTAACTTTCTCATTTTGGACATCATTTTTATATTTTTGATTGCACTTGGGGCTGTTGCAGTGTTTGCCTTTAAATATATAAGTATTCAGTGATGGATTGTTGACTATATGCTTATGCAAGTTCCATCAATTAATTTTGTAGTATTTGTGTTTCTCTTGTTATTATTAACTTCATTTGACATGAGGGTTTAAACTCAAATTTAAGTCTAATCAAAATTCAGCTCGTTTACTAAAGCACTTACAAAATGTGAAGTACTATTAATGTTAATTGTTTTATACAAAACACTCGTTACATTTTTTGTTAAGCTACGATAAGAAGTGACTTTGCCACTTTATGTTCATAGTGTTCATTAACGTTTGTTTCTACAAATGACTGAAACGTTTTAAACAGTTTACACCTTTTATAAATTAAACCAAATTGCATTGGGAAATTTCTGCAACTAAGCACAATAAGGCTAGAGGGGTCAGAAAACTTTTTGTTGTTATAGGTTTTCTTTACAAAGTGCAATACCGAGTATTGTTATTGTGAAATATAAAGAATAAATTTTCTGCAGTTCTGTGTGTAGGAGTATTAGGTTTTGCTTTGACGTATGATTTACCTACTTGTGTTGCTCTTACATATTAGCTATGTCTCAACAAATCTATTTAACTTTGTTAATTTCGCCTGTTTGATTTTATATTTTAAAAATTTTAGAACGATGACAACTATCCCTGTAGCAGTTGCAGGTCCAAGTATTGTGCAGTTCGTGCAGATAGATAGTTTGGTATGTTCTTTTCTTAGTATGCTATGCTTGTCATGAGTCTTAAAATGTTAGTTATGTTTCATTTCTTGCTGAAGATCTCATTATTGTTTCTTGGTGTGAATTATAATTCAAATAAACATTTCAGGTTATCCTGAAAATCGTGAAGCATGTTGATTCAGAAATGTATGCAGGCCTAAACGAAGTAGCTGGTGAGGCGTGTCAGGGGCTGCTGACTGGTTGGTCTCTTTTTTTTAATTAACTAAATTTGCTACTTACAACTTGTAAACTTTTGTTCTCAGTTTATTATGTACTGACTTGTATCCGTTTTTTTTTGTATACTGATCATTTTTGTATACTGATTTGTTTTTAAAGTGAAACATGAATTAAGGTTTGGTGGCAAGTGATGACCGTCGTTTGGAAATTACAAATTGTTTTCCAACGGCCAGAGCTGAGCCCATGCTTGATGGTGATGAAATAACGCAAAACAATGCATTTTATGAGGAGCAAAAGCAAGCAGAGATGTTGGATATGCTTCGAAAATTCAGGTTCCATCCTTCTATTTAAATTCTTTTAAATTCTGGGGAATTCAGTCTCTTTACAAATACATTTTTTCAATCTTAAATGCTCCATTATTCACTTGCAGAGATATGAATATAGACTATGAGCTAGTTGGATTTTACCAAGCTCACCCGTTCGGCGCTTGTTTTGCTCAAGAAACAATAGATTCATTAATCGATTATCAAGCAAGCGTTCCAGACGGAGTTGTGCTTATTTATGGTAAGAAATATATCGTTATATAGCATTTGATTTCTTTTCAAAGCCTGAAAACTTTACAGAACAATTGAATTACTAGTGGATTAGTTTCATAAAATAATGTTGCAGATCCTGTAAAAACCCGTCAAGGACAGCTGAGCATACGAGCTTATCGTTTATCAACAAAAGCTCTAGAAATGAGTTTAGATGGTGACTGGTCACCAGAGAGGTAAGATTTCTCTATTTTTTTAATAACAACGTAACAACAGCTGCACAGTTATGATGTACTGATACAAATTTTATAAATAGAACCTTTATTAGCTTTCATGTTTTTCACTTCTTAATTCATTTTTACGATTTTTTTTAGTACGAGAGCAACTGGCTTGACATATGAGAATATGCTTGAGGAATTACCTGTCGTCATTAAAAACAGTCACCTAGTGAATGTGATGCTAGCTGAGTTGGCACTTGAAGGTGGTTGTGCAATTCAGCGGTCATCCGCTCATCTTGAACTTGGGACCCGGAGGTTTCTTCTTGAAAATGATTTTGAGCTATAAAGTTGAAGTTTTAATCACTCTTTATCTTCAAATCCATTATGAATGTTTGAAAATTGTTATTTCACATGTCTATTTTTCACAGGTCTTTGGAAAAATGTCTTCGTTCGTTGATGAGTGATGTCGATGACCTTAATAGAACAGTTATGGCGTACACGAAATACGTGGCTGATAAGCAGCGCCATGATTTAACAGTTTACAATGCTATGCAGAAAAGGGTTAGTTCATACTACTTCATATTTACGTGCGATTTGATTAACTGCTTGTCTATACAGCTTTTATATCATGATCCTCTGACGCAGTTAGTTCTTTTACAGCAAGCGGAAAATGAACAACGAGAAGCTCGTGGTGAACCTCCACTGTCATTTGATGACATAAAAAAGATGAAACCACCTCAATTAACAACCAAATGTGGGATGTTGGAAAGTTTTTTATGTTCATCGGATGCTAGAGCCCATTCCGACTATGCTGCAGAGGTCTGTTTACACTGATTCTTTTCCATTTTACTTTTTGCTGAGCAAGTAAACAGAAAAAATTACAAACGAAACTAGTTGGGATGGACCGTCATTTAACAGTAGTTAGTTATAATTTCTAATACATTTTTTTCTGATACTGTTATTTGGAATCTCCTATTGCAGAAAATTATTTATTGCTTTCTAAATAATAACGACTTTTAAAATTCTGCAGGTTACTAGTGAGAATATTGCAAAATTATTTTTGGCAGAAGCGGTAGTCGATTCACATGGTTCAAGGGACCGCGGCGGTGCAGCAGCGCGATAAAGTGGAATTAATTTAATTATGACATATTACAAATCATTTTTTGATTGATTTTAATCTATATTAATGGTGTGATATGAATTTTATAAAAAATTTTGCGAAGCCTTTTTGACCTTTTTTACATAGTTTGTTCAAAATAAACTTGCCATTTTCTATCAATTACATAAGACTGTGCGGAGCATATTATTAAATTTATAATTTAAAGATTTTTCGGAGGTTTGTTCAATTTGTTCATAATTTGTTTTATAGCGAGATACCAGCCTAGCTTTTTTTAAGGAAGTTTAAGTTTCAATTAATGGACTGGAGAAGTTTTGAAATTTTGAAGCAAACTATCAGACCATTATTGTATGCCAATTAGTTTGATTTCTGAAATATTTGTTCGTTCTAGAAGAATCCTCTCTAGATGCCTTCACAATGTTTTCGGCTTACGGATTTGTGATTTTGGTAAATGTGATTTTTTGGGTATGAACTATGAGAGCAAGAAAATTCCCAAAAGGTTTTCAGATTTTAATATTTTCGTCCATTGTGAAAACGTTTTTTATAGCAGTATATTTGGTAAGTTCGACATGGAAAAAAGGCCCGAGTGGTGTTTTGCTGGCTAAATTGATAAAAATGTTCGTAAAATTGATGTTCTACGTCTAACCGCCGGAATTTAAAATGCTTTACTTCAAGTGTGATTAATTGCGCTAGTGCTTTTGTTGATCGCTTAAATGATTTACGCAGTGTTAACTTGAAATGCTTAATAGAACCGAAGCAGGGACTAACGTATTTAAAAAATCAATGCTACGCTCGAAATAGCTGGCAATACTTTCTGAACCGACCACTAGTTGTAAATTTTTCCCACGGAGTGGTTCGTAGTTCATGTCTACAGATAAGTTTGATAGAATCAGTTCTTCCATTCTCATCCATTTTGGTGGCTGTAACATATCGGGTGATGTATTTGGAATGACCACTGGTTGTTTCCAACCTGAAAGTTTTTTCAAAAACGGAAGGAAAGTCAACCATTCAATTTTATCAGTTCACTTCAAAAGTTCTTGAGGTGATAATTCTGAGATGAAATTATATATTCCTGAGTTTTTTGGAAATAAAACCACAACGGTATGAAGGATTTTTAAGATATGCTATGACAAGTTAGCCTCTTTTCTCGTTCATTTATCAATCTGCCCTATTGCATGTGTCCAATTTTTAGCATTACTTTTATGATCACATTTAAATTTGTCCTTAACAAATTCTCTCTTCCTATTTCTGTTAATTTTTCGATTAGTTCTCCTACTGCTTACCTTAGACTTAATTCTGACATACTTTGATATACTACAGCGTTATAATTACAAAGGAAGGAAGTCTAGTAGTTTAGAAAATTACCGAAATAATTAGGCATTTCATTGAATAGCATTTTTATGAAAATTTTAAAAAGAATTATTTTTTGATCATTTTGCTCATTTTAAACGTAAAAATTTTTGACTGTGCGTACTGAGTTTTGAAATGTTCTAACTAAAGAGATTTTTCGAATAGAAATGAAAAAAGCAATGCTTTAAATTTAGAAAATATTTAGTAAGTTTCAAATTCGCATGTTTATTAATTTGCTTTAAATTCCACCAAAAATCCCTTTTTGTCAAAAGAAAACAGAAAATTATTTTTCTCAGTTAAGGTTACTGACTGAGACAATGCGTTGCACAAGATGACATAAACTGCTTACATTTGTTTGGATAAAAAATTTTTAAAATAAATTCGAATTTTAATTGAAAATAAATGACTGAGAATATGAAACGAATTAAGAAAGAGGGATAAACAGAAAGGAAATGAAAGGCCCGTAATCCCTAATCACTTCTTCTCTCATCAATCCTAATTATCTCTAAACGAGCGAAAGTTAGAAATTGCTCTTTCCTCATCACGCAATTATTATTTGTTCCTTGGAAAATCGAAAATCCATTATGGTTTTTCCTAAACCAAATGGATTTAACTGTCAGTTGGACCTCCACGAAGATAATGCGTTTCTCTTTCTAACACATCAAAAGTGTAAATTTATTTTTTTTTTGCTCATTACAAATATGTTTTTTCGAAAAGGTTATTTTTTTTAAAGAAAAAAGCAAATTCAATGACATCCCAAAAACTTTAAATCACTCTTTATTTAAGTGAAACTTAGGAGGGCTTGAAACGGAAGCGCCAGTCAGTGTAAAAAAAAATATTGAAATGTTGGCAGCAAAATGAAACTTTGATCATTTAATTGCTTAAAATTCACTTCAATTAAGTGACATCTGTGTACAGCTTGCTAGTTGATTTAGTAAATCTAAAAATTAGTCATCCTTTTCAAAAGATCACATCATCTGGACGTGCCATCTTTCCTTCGTTAGGTTATCAGAATTTGTATTTTTCAATTTATAAGCTGCGCTGAGCGACGGAATTCTGAAATTTTAGAAAACAATAAGAACATCCGAAAATGTTCTATAAATTTTAGCAGACGTCATGCAAATTTCGTGTTTGATTTATTTTCTAAAAAAACAACAATATTTTAAATTCTTTCCACCGTCGCCCAATTAATAATAACTCTTAATAATTAACAAAGTTAATATTAATTAATATCTTTGCTGAATATTATTTTGATTTACACATTTCTGCATTTATTACCTGTAAATCGGTTTTAGTGCTATTCTTTTCTTGCGGCAACCAATAAACACCGATACTTTTATTTTATTTTTAATTAATTTTCTGTTTTCGTTTTAGTTTACTCATAAAATGCCTATTTCCAATCATTAATATTAATTCTTCGATTACTTTCTAAAATAAGCCTCTCACTTTTTTCCTCTTAAACCTCACTTTTTAACTGCTAATCAGCCAGGCAAGACCAACCAGAAGTTATTTGTTTCTATTCGAAGCTACTGCTATCACAATTTTCAGTGCGTTATCATAATTCCTATCACCGTCACCAGTGCTACGTCATAGCTGCATCAGTAACATCCCACATACGCCTCTGAAAGTGAACTAATCCGTGTGGCTATATCCGTCTAGTCCTTCTTAACTCAAAATATTTATTCTTTGAGTGGAAGTGCATTAGCACATTTATTCTGAAAGGTAATATTTGATTACTTTGCTGATTTAATTTATCTAAAAGCATAAAATGAGAAGATGGCAGTAACAGTTGTAGTCATGGAGATTGACTTCACTAGCAAATTATTAATTGGATGTTGTCATTTCTGTCAATTACGTTCACTTTTTCATCGCACATTTATTTCACGTATAGAAGGAAAGTCTTTGTTCAAATTTCCTTCTTTTATTATTCATTGAAAACTGAAATTCCTTCATCGAAGCATCGTCGTTTCTTTCATCATACAAGCTTTTACGAGAATTTGAGAATTAAATATTGAATTTCAATTCTTCTCCTATTTTCTATGACAGGTGGAAGAAACGATGCTTGGCGATTCTCATGGACCTTATCATCTCGCAATACAGAAACATGCATGCCGGTGAGCAAAACCAAATCAAATCATTTAAATTCAACTCTTAATTTTCTTTTTGAAAATTAAATTTTGTTATTTAAATGGTATTTTCCAACTGTATACCGAACTTTTTTGTTTTATTATTACAAATTATTTCAAAAATGTCGATTTTAAATTGTTGTAAGAAATTTCAGTCTACGATATTTGTTACATCAACTTAGTGCCGGTCAACTTTCGATAGATGACCTCAAGAAGAATCTTGAATACACAGCTTTGCTTTTGGAAACTGAACATATGGAAGACACCAGGTAATTAGATTTTTCCGATCCGTTTTATTCAGCTAACTTCAGCTAACAAAACTGATATATCAGCTAACTATTGTGTTAATAACATATTGCTAAATAATCATTGATGAATGCCAGCATTGTTATTAGTGGCACATAATCAGAGCTTTCTATATCAGTTCGTGAGTTTAGATTCCGAACATCTGAGCGGAAATCATTTGAATTCAGATCACTTTAGAATTACTTGTAATGTTGTAATATGTACGAATAATCAGCTTGAAATAACGGATCTTCCCCGTTTGAGAGTTACAGTGGCTCAATAACAATAAGGTATATAACAAGACAAATTTCTTGAAGTTTCGGCTTCTTGTCTTCGTGTTCGGGATAAAAGTTCAAAAAACTGGTGACCGGACGCTTGGGTTATTGATTGAAATTAAATTCAATGAAATGATTTCCCTGAGAAGCACTGTACGATCAGTCAGTTAGTTAAGCTTGTTGTATTGAAGTCGAGAAGTATCACCTGAGCTTTAATGCGAATTAATTTCAGAAACGAATTAACTCTGAAGATTGAGAAAAACGAATTAACTGTGATCGCTTGTAGAATTCTTCTTACATTTGTTTTTTGCGCATTCACTTTAAAAGACAAAAGCTGAAGAAGTCAAAATATGTTTTCTTTGCATGGTTTGCAGACGCATCTGCGACGAGGAGGATGACTTGATCGATGTCGAACCGGAAGCAGTTTCTGATGAAGTCCGTCAATGGCTTGCAGCAACATTTACGAAGCAATCCGTTCATTTAAAACGTGAAAAACCAAAACTTAAATCGGTAGCTAATGCCATACTGACAGGAATTTTCTTTGATAAGTAAGCATTGATTCTACATTACAGGCCTAACTTATCATAAACCATCTATATCATTTGAAGAAGATGCTCTTTAATTATATATAAAAGTTCATTCGTTATTTCCAGGATGTTCAGAAAGTCACAAATGCTGCTTATTCCAACACCACCAGAAGTTGCCGAGTTGTTGAAAGTTTCTTTTAAATTTACTACCGTTTTTAAAAATTTCAAGATCAGAAGATTTTGTTGCATTTAAAATTTGCAAAACTTTATCAAATTGAATATCGTTGATATGTAAAAGTGACTTGCATTGAAGTAGGAATACTTTGATGTTTTCATAAAAAAATAAAGCAATTTCAGAATATAAATAGCTGGTCATTTGATTGCTTCCGATTAAATGAAGTATCTGAAGGACATGCTTTGAAATATGTTGGCTTAGAATTATTTAACCGATATCGTTTCTTTGATCGCTACGAGGTTTCTTATAACAATTTCAACAGTGTAATGGAAAGCCTAAAAGAAGTTTTACCACACTCTTCTACCGATACATATGATAAGATATAACTGTGTTAATTTCACGCTGATAACAGATCCCAGTGCAAACACTTGAAAATTACATTGGAGCATTGGAGGTCGGATACAGTAAGCACAACAATCCATATCATAACATTGTACACGCCGCTGACGTAACTGCCTCATCACATTTCATGCTATCACAGACCGGTTTTGCTGTATGCTTTCCTTTCCTTATTTATGGTATCATTTAGGACTTTGTACATTTTGAACTTCCGTAATTTATAGTTTATATTTATAACATTTAATATTTCAACCATTTTATAGTTGACGAATTACACTGAATTTGAATAAAATAATTGAAATAAGTTACAGACGAGCTTATCAGATCTCGACATATTAGCAGTTATATTCGGTGCTATGATACACGATTATCAGCACACGGGTCATACGAATAACTTTCACATACAAGCCGGGTCTGTTTTATTTATATCGAAATTTTAATTAATGGATCTATCAAGAAAGAGATGGAAATTGAATTGAAATGATCTTAAAGATCGCATTACGCATTGCTGTACAATGATCGGAATGTTTTGGAAAATCATCATGTTAGCGCATCTTTTCGTTTGTTGAAAGAAGACGATAAAAACATCTTAAAAAGGCTGAGCAGGGAAGAATTCAGGTGAAGTCTTTTTTACCTTTATTTCACATATACACATCCCCAAATTGCGCTTGTCTCGTCCTAAACACATAATTCAGAAGTGATTGCTACCTGTAATAAATTCCATTTTACTTGAATTTTTTAGAGAATTACGTAATTTATTGATCGAAATTGTGCTCGCAACAGATATGTCAAGTCATTTTGCGCAAATTAAAACAATAAAAGCAATGTTAGCATCGCCTGAAGGGTGAGGAATATTCATTCACACCAATTTAAGTGATCAATTATTGTCTTTACTTTATGACCTAGTAGAACCCGAAATTTAAGTGAAATAATTCAAAAACCAAAATATGTGTCACAAATGTTTTCCTTTAGAATTGATAAAACTAAGGCAGTCTGCTTCATTGTGCATGCCTGTGATATATCACATGCTTCAAAACCGTGGGACTTGCATTCCCGATGGACTGACGGTGTTCTTGAAGAATTCTTTCGTCAGGGCGATCTCGAAGCCAGTATGGGCCTACCGTATTCACCTCTTTGCGATAGAAATACTGTTCATGTTGCTGATTCACAAATTGGTTAATGTTTGAAAATTTACTTTTTCTTCCTGGTTTATCTGACAATGAACAAAAACAAAATTAATGAAGTAGAAGTGTGAAGTATTGCAAAACACTTCTTCTACACTTTTAAGGTCAGTTGGGGGAACTTTGTCACATCATATCAAAGCTTAAGGAATGAAACTTCATGGAAATGAAGAATAATAATCTTTACTCTCTCAATATAATCTACGAACAGTTCCCAATAATCTCTACTTCTATTGAAATTGAAAAATTCCACACCAAGAAATGCTGTAAAACAATGTCATCAAACCTTAAAACCAATGAAATGTTTTCAACACCAATTTAGTCTCTTTAAATTCATAGGATTTATTGATTTTATTGTCGAACCAACGATGAATATTTGTGAAGAGATGTTGACGAAAATAATTGAGCCATTGGTGCCACTACGCGCATCAAATACTTTCTTGTCGCCTGAGAATTCCATTTCACCGTTGTTACAAAATGTTGACGTCTCGCGGGAATCGGAAACGTCTGTTTCATCCTTATCGATGATATGATTTATTAAAGAAGAAATTTAATAATTATTGTAAAAATTTTTAAGAATTTCTTTCAAACACAATGGCTAATTTTCAGCGCGGCTGTTAAATTTAGTGAAATTAGATTTTTTCAGAGAGAATATAAGCGATAACGAAACAAACAATTCGTTCCGTATCTTACCTTTAAATCGAGACGGAAAATTGGAAATACCAACTCCATGGTTGCAATTCATGAGTGAGAATAAAGATCGGTGGAAAAAACGGGCTGCTAGAGGTTTGCACATTTCCTTTTAAGGTTAGCTTGAATATGCTACATGCTGATATGATTGATCAATGATACCTGCAGTAATTATTATTCTGTTTTAGAAGAAAGTGAACAATAAAACAGTGAAGCAATCACCGACAAATGAAAAAGGAAATTGAGATTTATATTTGCATTCCGTCATTGTTTTGGCTGAGCGTTGTTTGGAGGGTTTGTAGGGGATGTCATCGTAAAGGTGACACTTTCCATTGTTTAGCGAATGACTGGGTACAAAGTTAATATGTAGGGTGTACTGCAACGTCTTTTATCGAGTACATATGCTAGTTAACTTGGCATGAGTAAAATCAAAATTTAAAAATTTTAATTCAATCGATTAATCGGAGCAGAAATATTCATTTGTTATTAAAGTAATAGTATACAAAAGTATAAGTAATGCGAGAATAGAAGTATTAAAATGGTACACTATTGTTGTCAGTGACAGTTTGTTTGTATTACCATCAAATTAATATGTAAGCATTTTGACAAAAGTATTTTCACCCATTTTAATTGTCGTCAGATGAAGCAATAAAACATTGAAATATTATATGAAAACAGCTGATTAGCTGAAATGAAATATAATGGACATGCCTGATCGGCGATATCACCCATTTCGTTTCACGCTAATACAACGATATACGACACATATCACAGAGTGAATCAATAATTTCGCAGCCAAAGAGCAGTCGTCGTATCAGAGGGAGCAGCAAAGTTAGCCAAGCCTTTAAGGCTTAGCATAACATACAATATGATGTCTAAGTAGTGTCTGATACTCTGAATTGTTTATTTTATCGCTGAATCTCATCCCATCCTCAATTTTCTTCCTTTTCGCTTCTAAACTAACTCCAATGTTTTTAATTCAAAATTTTAAGAATATTAATTAATAGTAAAGTTTATTGAAAGAAGTGGCAATTAGTAGGACATTGTGTATTAATTGCTTACGTCAGTTAAGGGTTTTCGTTCGTAGAAAAGCCAATGCGACTGCGATAAGTCTCCTTCCTTTCAATTTATGAGGTTCGAAATTATCTGGCATGTTTTTACAGAGTGAATTTATTCCTACCACTGTTGTATCATTAACAGGTCAGTTGATCTTTCATTTGATATATCTTCTTTTTTGAGAGTAAAATTATATCTGACATTTTTCTTGCACATTCAAAGTCTAAACATTTTATCATATTTCGACTATTCTTTCAAATCATAAAGAAAGAGGGAGAGAGAGAGGAGGAGAGGAGTAAGAAGTCATTCTAAGAAGATATTTACAAAAAAAAATCTTAAATGCTATCCAAAATCTCCCAAAGGAAGCAATTGAAATTTTTTAAAAATTACATATTTCATTCAGAAAATGTTTAAAAATAATGCTAAAAGAAATTTCAACTTTTGTATTGCATTTGGAATTTAGCAGTCTTTTAGAATATAACAAATTCTCAGGAATGCTTTGCGTAGAGTTATGACTGACAAGGATAGGATGCTCCTTGACAGTCCTCAGTGTACCACCTCTGATATTTGCCAACTTTTGATCACAGTGAACTATTGCCCATCATTCATATCATATACAACACGCAGCTCTAAATAACCGTTTTTAAGATACTCTGAACTTTTCAGAGCCTTCTAACTGTCATTTTTCGTTTCTTTCACAATTGGAATTTTTTCTCTTCTTTGAAGTTTAGTAATATTTGATAGGTAAGAGTTTGTTAGTAAAGTAGGTATAACAGTAATTAAGAAAGTCAAATCATTGTTAAAAATGTTTTTGCATCTGTTGAACATTTTACGGATAAGCGATCGATAAGGACGTTGATTACGTCTGTGAACTTATTGAGGAAACATATTTGTAATCATTTAAAGTAACCTTTTCGCAAAAAGCACCAGTAAAAATTCATCCGATTGGTCGAATTTAGCAGTGAATGTCGGATGTATATTATTTTGAAAATCGATTACGGTCATTTCAATTGAGCAAAGGTCAAGCGGTAGTGTGCATTTATCATCTTAAATTAACATATACTAAAATTAACATTTGGGCAAATGAACTTGGCCTAATATTTTGATTGCTTAATTTTTTTCTTTTGAATATTTTATCAGAAATTATGTTAAAAGCCTTAAAATTAATCAATTGTTTTATTCCACAAATTATTTTTCACTCAGTCGCTTGTGAAATTTTCAAATTTTCTTCACATGTTTCAAATTCAGTCAAAATGTTAAAATTCTATGCAACGAGAAATTGATTTGATTTTAAATTTAGTAATTTTCACCAACAAACATTTTTGTGAACAAATTATTTCAATTCTATAATAGTTATAAGAACGAGTACCAAGTGAGTATGAAGTCATCTAGAAAGCGTTAGATGAAGGAAGTAAACGTTATCATAAGTAACCTATAAAGTTACTCGCAGTCAAATAAAACTAATAAAAAGTAAAGCACTATGAAGTCTGTTCTTTTTTCAACGAATAAATAATTGCACGAATACAATGTCAATGTACTGAGAAATGATAAGGCATGATACGGCAGATCAGTGTTATGTTCAAGACTGATAACATGATTATGCAAATATCATTCCAACTTGTTGCACTCATAAATTTTTAAAGTTCATATTTGAAATGTTAGCAAAACATGGCTCATTCGTCACCACTCACTAAAAATTATAGCGAAAGGCAAAATTTTTCCCTCCCTCTATGCATTGATTTTTCCCTGCAATTATTGCTAATTGAAATGAAAATGTTACCTACAAATGGTTATTTTTAAAAGTATCCATTTTAAAATTTCCTCTTAACTATCCTATGCTTAGGCTTTAAATTACTAGTGCTTAGATTGTAGTAAAAATTCATTTTATTTTCTAATTTCATTACTAATATGTTAAAAATAGCAACTACAGGTGTGTGTCCCTGGAATACTTCGTATTAGAGGTGATGCAGAAGATATCATATCAGATCAATCCAGAATATGCCAAATTAACGCAGTTAGTACCAGGTCTATTCATATGTGGTGTTAGTGAATTAAATCGACAAAATATTGAAAAGAATGGAATAACGATGATCGTTAATGCAACTACTGAGGTTAGTAATGTTTTAAAGCTACGATTTCTTTCACTGTCATCAAGCTGTTCCTCAGCACAGTGCTGATCTTACTATAAGTAAGTAATAACAAAATATCTCACAGCCTATTTCTTCTTTCCATTAAAAATGTTAAATAATTCTTTATGAAAACGCCTATCAGACGTTAATTTCATTCATTTTAGCAGGTAAAGTCTAAGTTTGACATTTGTAGTCGGTGGACGTAAAATAGATTTGATTCTTTCAGTTAAAAGTTCATTCCTTTTATAGATGACCAAAAGTTTATGGAACTTTTTACAAATTCAGAAATTTTGTACTCTCTGCAGGTTCCTAACTTAAAAACATTAGGGAATGTAGCTCGCATGAAATTATGGATCGATGATACATCAGAAACTGATATTTATCCTCATCTTGAAGCTGTTAGTGATCAGGTTGGATAGCTAACTAGCTTTTTTTCTTCTTTTTCAAATAATTTTAGTGACAACTGAAATTGCAATTTTATTTTAATTGAAACTTCGGAACTTAATTCACATTATATACGCGAGAAAGATAGGCATACACACTATCACACTTATTCCCATTAAGTGCAAACTCATACGTATTGCTGCTAAGTTAGTAAATTAAAAGAAATATATAAAAGAGTTAAAAGTACTAACAAGTCCTCTAAGCTTTCCTACTCTTCCATACTCACTTCAGTAATAAAAGTTTGAGTATAAAATGAATCGATATATAACATCAATTTCCTGAAATAATTTGCTTACAATTATTTCAAAAAAAAAATTTGTTATATACGATAAGATACTTTAAGAAAAAATACGTTAGGCTGAACATTCGACACTAATTTCTTGTCCTTTTTTGGTTGAGCATTTCCATTTGATTTTCATTTTGCGCCGACCGCAGTGAAATCATTTAAATCAGATCGGCAGCGAACGCAACGACTTTGTTATGTGAATAATATAACAGTAATATTTCTGAACGATCTGCTATCACGAATTTCGATGATTCATTTCTTTCAAGCGAGAAATTGCAGATAGAATCAATTATAGCAGATGGTGGGGCGGTATTGGTTCACTGTGTTGCGGGCGTATCACGATCAGCGACAATTTGTCTTGCTTTTCTTACCAAATATCGATGTCGAACACTTCGTGATGCTTATTTCTTGATGCTTTCTAAGAGGCCTTTGGTTAGGCCTAATATTGGGTTCTGGAAGCAACTGATCCGATTTGAACAGGTAAGCTTGTTGGCTATTAGCATTTCTAAAGTATAACTCTCTTTCTAAAGTATAACTTTCCGAAATTAAAATATTCTTAAAAAATTATTGCTTACAGTAATATAAGACGATACGATCTACAATCATTCTTGAATTTTCAATTGTGTTTTTCTAAGACTGTCTGGATGTATTAAATTTTCATACACGTTCTTTCCAATTAAAATATTTCTCCCAGGAAATCAAACATATGCCAGCTTCAGTAGGAATGGTATATAATGAAGCCGAAGCCGATCAGCTGTTACCTGATGTCTACCTGGATCGGGTAATTCAACCCGTGCAACCGTTATGGATAGCACTTTTAGCAGCCAGTGTTGTGCTGCTTTGCATTAGTATGTTAGTTCATTCGCTTTCACTTAGTTAAAGTTAAATTTTCTTTTTCGAAGCATAATTAATACAGTCGCTGCTCGCCATGCGGAAGAAGAACTTTGAACTTCCTATCTCCGCCTTCATAAAACAGTAATTTGTGGCGCGTGATAGATTGATAACCTTCATTTTCAGCAATGATTCACATATTTATTTGTTGGCGAAAAATTCCTCCCTTCCCCGCAAGAAAAAATAGAGATTTGAAAAATTGATATTTAATTCTTTTTAAATAAAATATTAAAAATTGATATTTTTTTTCTCCTAAACATTTATATTAACTGACAATTCTATGTTTCAAATTTTTACTCATCTTTTTTGGTTTGTTTGCAGAATACGTTGTTAGGCGGTAAAAACTCGGTCAGTCATGATAATTGCTAAGTAGATGTGCTACGACAAACGGTTCATCACAAATATTTTCTATCATCGATACGTTCAGTGCAAAAGATTTCTGATTAATTAAACTACGAATTTGATATTGCTTTTTATTATGCATCCTTTCAAAAATTGATTTTTAATTCAAAGCAGGGAAATTTCACCTAAACTAGGCAGAAAATTGTTGATTGGAACTTCGTATCACATTTAATTAGTCGATAGGAAGTTGTCGTAGAGATTGTTGTTTATTCATTTTCCGTTGAGTGATTGAAATGAACTTTATTATTTTACGTTCATCTAAAAATTGTACAAATTGCTTGAAGTGAATTATTTTTTCTTCTTTAATGTTCACTTCTGTTATGCATTTATGTCTTCTTTGTTATTATTACTTTCTCAAAATTTACACACAAAAATTTTGCCTTACGAATTTCTTGAAAATGAAAAAGTTGAATTTTCCTTGTGATATGAAGAGGAATTGTTATTGTTTTTTTTTACTTCTTATTTCCTTTTTTCATTTGCTATACATTTATTGCTGTGATTATTGCTTCCGACATTTGGTGATAACTATTCATAGTCACTATTTTTATCAGTTGTATCAGTACCTGCGGTAGAAATACAAAAGAAATGATCTCTGAGGTTGCTTTGAAAACAAAAATTGCTATTCCTAACTAATTAGGAAAATTGAGGAACAGATGTTCACGTATAAAGCCATTATCTTTCGTCACGTGAGATTCAGCATATTTTTAATTTTCATACTCTTTAAAATATTAGATGAAATGGCATCGCAATGTGCTTGACATTACAACTGCAAAAGTAATCCAACAAAAAGCTCTTCAACATTTTCAATGAAATGAAATTTAGTAAAATTTATTTGCGATAGTTAACTCTCATATGCTTTATCAAAGATATCTAACGTAACGATCACGTTGGAAGGAAAAAAGTATAGATTAATCTGAATATTTTTGCTAAAAATGAGAGAAGCCTTAAAAGTTGAACGTATATTACTGTAACTAACACTAACCACTTAATTTCATTACACTGTCAAGTTGATGGAAACAATTCACTCGGATAGTCTCCGATAACTCACATTAAGGACTGAGGATGAAGGCGGTCTGCTAAGATGGATTGGGAAGGGAAAATACGACAGTTAGGTCTGATCGCTATCAGAGCTGTTGTGGTAGATGTTCAAAAGATGCAACGTTTTAAAAACCTTACGGAAAATTCACTTAATTTGTTTGATTAAACCCTAAGCACTTCATTTACACGAAATTCTCAGACATATACAATTCCTCAATGATTGCTACTTCCATTCTGTCTGTCTGAAGAAGAGAATAAACAAAAATTCACACCTTTTCCTCGTCCAACTTTCATTTCACTTCTTTTTCATCGTCCCATTCACGTGATCTTCACGTCTCTCTCAAACTACTTTGTCCTTATTACTCATTCAATCAATTTGCCTTATCGTCACGCACTTTCATTATTTTTCAGTAACAATAATTGAATGGAAGAAAAAAATTGCTTCACATAGTACAGTGGGGGTGTGAATATAGTAAGTAAAATCAATAAAGTAACGTTGTAAATGTTTCCTCCTCCCACCCTCTCTCTCTCCCTCTCTCTCTCTCTCTCAAATAAAATTCTTGCAAAGAGAAATTGTAAAGCTGTGTGAAATGGATGGGATTGGTGGTGCACGTGATCGTCAGCATTTATGCACATGAATTCATAGTGTGAAACACGTGTTTCATGCAACTGTCCGGGAGTGTACGATCGCTCTATATAAAATGTCGGAAGCGTTGGGCAGTTTTTGTTTTGCTGCAGCTGGACGGTCCAATAGAAGTTTCATCTTACGCTTCGAGTTTCTGCCTTCTGTTTCCCGACGTCTTTCGGAAGTCATCCTTGTATAATATGGTCGTCGTAGAAGCAAAACAGTGTCGCGCTATGGCTTCCACATCATTCCGGATTGATCATGCTCCTCCGGAATGTGATCAGATTACTGAATTGGTTCCTCATCTCTACATTTGTGGTGCTAGCTCCTTAACTTTGGATAATATGAACAAATATAATATCTCATTGATCATAAATGCCACCGCTGAGGTCTATTTACGAGACAATAATCTGTAATTTGCGTAAAAATTTAAATTTATCAAAAAAAACAAATTTTCAACTTTTTTTCAAATTGAAAAATTCGTCGCAGAAATTCCAATAAATGTAGAAAATTTTCCGATACTTGCCTGGTGAATAAAGTCTTTGCTATAGGTGCCTACCATGCGATCTCTCGGGTCAATACCGCGAATAAAGTTATGGCTGGATGATACACCGTCAACTAATATTTATCAGTATTTTGATCTCATCAGTGATCAGGTGAGCTTCCTTCCACTACAACGGTGAGATCCTACATGTACTTCGACTGTTAGTGGTAGTTGCGACAATAGAGAATTGTTTTTCAAAAAATTTGTGTTACAGATTGAAACGATGATAGCTAACGGCGGTAATGTATTGGTGCATTGTGTTGCTGGGATATCGCGATCTGCTAGTATTTGCCTTGCCTTCCTCACCAAATTCCGTTGCAAATCACTCAGACAAGCCTATCAACTGATGACTCAGAAACGGCCACTTGTAAGGCCTAATATCGGATTTTGGCGTCAGCTGATTATTTTCGAACACGTACGCTATAAAACTGTCATTTAAAGTATTGGAAATTAATTGGCCGAAGAATTAATTACCACACATTTTCAATTCACAATTCTCATTTGTTCTTTTCAACAACAAATATTTTTAAGAAGAAATTCGTTTAAAAGAAGCTAATGAATAAAAGCTTTTTTTAAAGCTCATTTCCTACTTTTTCAGGAAATAAAAAACGGTGTTGCATCGGTCAAATTTGTTCGAAGCAGGGAAGATTCGGAGACTATCCTTCCCGATGTTTACCTACCGGTAGGTTATTAGTTAGTATTTAAATTCTATTTTGTTTGAAATGAAATCATTTTTTTTCGAAAAAATTCAATATTTTCCATTTATTTTTGGTTATTGCAGACAACTATCGCTTCACATGGAGGGTCTTCAAAGGATAGACTAAAATTCCAACCGATGCTGGAAACGGTACCGGAAAGCATAGAAGCCTGAACTTAACTGTTTATTTTTCAAAATATGCATTTCGAGCATAAATTTTCGTACATATCAATTCTCAAATATCATGTCATTTCTACGTAACCGTTCAAACGCTCGCCTATTTCTAATCGAAATTCTGCTTTCCTTGTCTATTTGTTCTTTTTAGTTTCACAAATTTATGTGTCGCATGGTTTTGCCC
The DNA here is from genome assembly GCA_013365375.1 of Litomosoides brasiliensis. Taxonomy (NCBI): domain Eukaryota; kingdom Metazoa; phylum Nematoda; class Chromadorea; order Rhabditida; family Onchocercidae; genus Litomosoides; species Litomosoides brasiliensis. Next base: position 166,363 of record JABVXW010000031.1, read on the forward strand.
GTTCGAATGCCTACGAATTAATTTTAGGGCCTTGAAAATTGGTCAGTAAACTAGGAAAAGATTGAATGATAAATTGAGATGTTAATAACTCTTCTCTGTGATATCAAATTGAGAAATCTCTTGGTATGAACCCTTCAAATTCGCAGAATTCAATAGTCTTGTAGGTCTCACGTACGTTATTTTTCTTCATGTATTTTACTCCTAACACGTGCGATAAATATATGATCACTCTGTATTTTCTTGCAAAATCTGACAGAAATTTCAAGCGAAAATGATGATAAATTACATTTTCGGATTAACATGTGAATTTGAAAAGTGTGCATTGTGAAGGTAAGGAGTGTTGATGTACAGCAGTTTGTTACAGTCAACAAAGTCAACTTATTGAAAAAATGAAAAGTGTATGGAAAGAAGTGAAGTTAAATGAAAACAAAGGAAAACTTCATTTCCTCTTTTTCTTCGCTAAACTTAGTTCATTCATTTTTAACCGAAAATAACACATTTTAATACTAACAGACAGTTCACGTTGAGTAAATTGTTGCAACTTAATTCTTATCAAACCAATGAATTTGGCTGAAACGCTATTTTTGAATTGAACTGAGTCCGTTCACATGTAAATATTGCACATGTGATGGAGCTTAAATTCTGTAATGAATTGAAATGAGTTCGGAAATTGTTGCGAAATGTTTCTGTTAACAAAATTTATAGTTTAATAGCCAACGAACAATAAGTGGAAATTTCTAAGCTCACCTGAATGACGCAAGAATATTTGGTGTTTGCCGAAGTAGCAATAAGTTTGACTGCTATTTTTTGCAAATTTTGAAAGTGATTGCACTAATTTTTTGTTTTGCAATACAAAACATAAAAATGTATTGTATGATCGATCGATCTTATTTGTTACTCAATTTCTGTTTACAAGAACAAAGGGCCGGTATGTGTCTTTACACTGCAATCCGGAACCGGAACTGCACTTCATTACGATGTGTTGGAGCAAAGAACATCGAAACGACATAATGCAAGGGTTATAAAATCCTTTGCTATTTAACTGTTTTCGTTCAGTAATATCAAACATCACAGAGACTAACGGAGAAAATTAGTTTCATTGTTTAAGCTAACATTTGACAAATTACCGTTTAGCAATTAGTGCGCGCTATGTTAGGAAACTACTCAGAAATAGAATGGTCAGGTGGAGGTAACTGACTTAAATACCGAATTAATAATTTAAATAGATGGGAAATGAGTAGTGTTTAGCTTCAAATGGCCGCAATTATTCCGCAAGATTCACGTAGCATCGCCCAGTTGATGGCCACCATAGTGTTCAAGTGACCATTATTAAACTATATCGAATAATGAATGAAGTACAGCAATCTGATTAAGATAATATGACCAGTATGACCTGTTGGCCTTTAAGAAATAAGTTAGCCGTAAAAGCTTAAACTGCAAGTGAACAAGCGGTAAATCAGAGATCAATCGGTACGATGAGTCAGAGCTGTGGTCAATCCGCCCTTTCCTGATGACATCCATTTAGAAATGATATTCAGCATTCACGTGAAGTGCACATGTTGTGCACCCGGGACATCACAGCCATAGCAGCAGCTGAGTGAAGAGGAGAGGAAGGAAGAATAAAATGAACCCATCGATGGGCTTTCTGCGCCTTTCATACACAATGCGCCTGTACAATAATATATCAGTGTTGCCACACTCATATCAGGTATTCGAGCCTGGGACAAGTCTCTACTGATATTTGTGGGAAGGGAAAGATTTGCAATGAATGCAAATGACGTTTTAGGTTGGATTTGACATCACTGAGATATTTATTATTCCTGTCGTAAAAATAGGGCAGTTTGGTGAAGACATGTAAAATTTAAATTTCAACAAAACTCTCTCAGCTAATTAAAATCTTGCCAGTGTCATTTAACTTGAACCCTGCCTGAATGTGCGCAAATTACAGAAATTGTCCGTGGCTTGTTCGTTTGTGGCGTGAGCTCACTAACCGCTGAGAGCATTAAAAAATATAACATTTTATTCATTGTTAATACCACCAGAGAGGTTCATTCATTAATTTTATTGTACATTCCTCTTTAATTTATTTCCATTTCATTTTAGATTAAGGCAAGAAGTTGAAACATTTTAGGTACCGAATGTGCATTCATTGGGTAATATTTCACGTGAAATTGTGGCTTGAGAATACTCCACTGGCATTTATCTATCAAATAAACCATTTCCATTTGAGATTATTTCAATCGAATATTTTAGCAAATCGTATTTTATTATCATCGGTCTATTCTTCTGTTATAATAAATTATAAAATTTACAAACAAATTTTATTTCAGTAATAGACCTTATTCCATCATGTTCTTTTCAGTAAGTGGGTTATTTCACGAGATAAGAAAGTCGTTACGTTTCGTTGAAAGCGTTTGGGGTGTATGAAAATGAAATTAAGTAAGAGCAGAACAAATAGGAAGACAACCGTTTGTTGGGAGTGAAATTTTAACAATTAAAAAAACACCAAGTTCTCGCTCTGTTACAAAAGCGCTATTGAAAAATGAGAAAAAACTGATTTTGAGAAAATCGGATCTTTTTGTAAAGGATGAATTTCAGTTACAAACGATCTTACAGATCGAAGCAGTGACAACGAGCGATGGGAATGCACTGGTGTATTGTGGGGCCGGAATATCACGATCCGCTGCTGTTAGCCTCGCATTTCTCACCAAATTCCGCTGCGCATCACTCAGACAGGCCTGTCAACTGATGGCTGAAAACCTACCAGTTGTTAGGCCAAATATTGGATTCCGGCGAACAACTTATTGTTTATGAACAAGTAATTAAACAGATTGGAAATTATTTATAAATTATCAGTCTTATGACAGTTATACCATATGAAGCTTAGCTAACGTGTCACTTTTAAATTTTAAAAAGTTCTTACAACTCTTTTATGACGTATTTTTTAAGATGTTAAACAGAGTATAGGAACAGTTCAATTAGTCAGAGATAAATCACATCCTGATCATGTCATCCCCGATGTTTAGTTGGATGTCGAAGTTGAAACTCACAAGTTTTTATCTACAGTAAGTTCTTAAATTTAAGAAAGAAATTAAAATCTTAGCTAAAATGTCCAATATTCCCCCATTTAAATTAAAATCGCAAGCAGATTTTCATTTTATGGTACTGTTGACTTCTCTGACAACCGCACTCACGGCATGTCGAATTCTTGGCTGAGATTTTATTCAAAATGTCTTCAATCGCTTCTGTTTTAAAAAGGGCTATTTATAAGCAGTATTATTGATATTTAAATAAAATAATTTTGTTCTTCGAAACATATGAAATGAATCAAATTTCACATTATGATTTTGAACAGTAATTTTGTTTGAATTTTTAACATACATTGATTGGAAGAGACGCTGATGAGGACGAAAATGAATATAAATTTAGGGAGGAAAATCGACGTAATTCAAGTGGCAAGTTGAAGTTTCAACCGGTCTGGAATCGGTGCTCGAATGTGTTGAAGTAGTTGCATAATTACGATACCATTAACTCGATTGTCAGAGGAGTTGTACAGTTTTTTTCTTTATTTCATTCCCTTAGAAAATTGAACTTCTGAAAAGTCACGAAGGTTGAGGAAGTTTGTTGTTTGATATTAAAGCATTCTGTAAACCTGAAATGAATTATGCAACAGTATTGTACAACCCCGTTATTATTTAGGCATTTATTTATTTATTGTCGCCACAAATGCTGCTTGAACCGACAGATAAGCGGCACTTCCCTTTGCCTCTCTGCTAAGAGGTGTTTGGGTTTTCAAAACAAATCTCCCATTCCTAACTGTAAAGATGAATTAAATGTAGTAGGAAAGGCTGAATGTGAAACATTTAAAAAAAACCGCGCTTGAAAGGGAAAGCGCATGTAGCCAATATCACGAGCCACCTGTCTCATCCTTTTCACCTTTCCTTTTTTGGCTTTTTGCTGCTTCTTCACTATAAATGTAACTGTAAATCATTCTGAGATTTTTGTAATGCATGTGAAGTAGAAATAATAGGTGATAAATCATTATTGACAACTGTAAGAATAAAACTGAAATGAAGCTAAGGGGAAACTCTATCCTTATGGATCGATCTTAGCTGGCATGAACAATTATCAGACTTGACCGAGCAATTCGCATGCAGGACTTTTACTGGAAGAGGAGGTTATGTAACAACCTTTTATTCAAGAAGTCATCGATAGCAGGCACACCTTGGTCAAACTATGTCCATTTATAGACTATCCTCCTTTAATAGGCAATGTACGGTGGTCTTTCTTTATCTTCAGTCCTTCCGCACCTCAAAAAGATTTCCAAACTTCACAAAAATATCAACCATTTACCCGTTGTATCTGAAAAAATGAAAAAAAAAACCACACATTGTTCTGCTCCGACATGTAATAAATGCAAAAGCCGCCCTCAGCTCATTCGATTCAATTCAACACTCTGGTGATTGATAACTGACCATTATCCAGCATTGCCCAATCTACATATTTTGTAATTTGCCAGCTGACACAAATCATGTCATTCTGAGCAGAATCCATAAAGCTTAAAACAGTCAAAACAACTACCAGATGTTTAAAATTCAGCATACCAATCGTTGGTTTATTTAGGGTTTTCTATTAACTCATTGGAAATCAATTTCCATGTGGCTATTTAATAACGAATCTGGAAATTTTAGTCCACCTGAACCAGAAAATAATTTTAGTAAATTTTGAAAGTTGCATGCATCAATGGAAATCAATCGACAAGCATCTTCTTTCAACAATAACAACAGATACAAACAAATGAGAAAAATAAATCAAAATAGCGATTTCACGATTTTTAATTAGGTGTCTTCGATCACAATTCATTGTTTACGAAACTGCTTAAATGCCTTCGATTTCTTTCTGTACCCTGCTCCGCTTAACTTCGATCTTACAAGTATCTAAACACTTTTCTCTATAATTTTCAGTAAATTAACATCCAATTAAAACGTGATCTTTGTTCTTTAAAAATCTTCCAATGACGAAATATGTATTTCTCGTTGGTGTTGAATGTAAAAAATCAGTTCCCCTAATTTTGAATGAACGAAAATGGTATCACAGTTCCAAAAAACGGAAATAATCCTGATCTTCAAAAAAAACAGTCATAAAACAGCTAAAAAACTGTTCGACAAACATTTTTGGATGTGTGTCGCACAATTTTGCTCACTTGTAATAGTCAAAGACATTACTGAAATTAAGAATTTGACTCAGTAAAAATAACACAACAATAAATGGTTTCACCTTGGGTTTGTTTGATATTGGTAGATCGACAAAAGGAGGAGTGGAAAAACCGAATGATTTTGAAACAGCAATAAGATCCAATGTGTTAACGTCAAATATACTTTTCAAAGAATGTGAATCATATGCTCTTATATAACATTTATAAGCTTCCTGAAAGTACAAAAAATTTGAGCCGTAGCACTTGAAAAAGTTATTATCCTCTAAGTGATTAATGTGTCTAACAGAGCAATTAAAAACTTGAACTTTCTATTTATTGAATTATTATCAAAGCAAAGTGTTAAATGCTAGCCTTTGCCGATTTATTCAAATAATAATTTTGTTCGATAAGTTTTTCTAGCTGCAGTTGTATATTCGCAATTTTGCTCCATGAAAATTCATATTCATTAAGCACAACTTTTGCACGCTTCAGATAAAGAAGAAAGCCCAGCTCTTCAGGGCGCAATATTAATAGTGCATGGCCAGTACCGGTAACGCCACGAGCTGTACGCCCAACACTAAACAAATATAGCTGTCAACAGCAATTCAACGGTAAAATAGGTCTTGAACATGCTATCGAGGGTGTTCTTATTGGGAGCTAAAAAACTGGGATTAGAAAAATCAATTTCAGTTAAATAAACATAAAAACAGCAAAATAATCAATTCGCTCGTGATAATTTGGTGCAGAGCTTTGCTGAAATATCCTATCGCATTTTTCATTCTTTAAACAGCAGAATATATAAGATGAACCGGTGTATATATTCCCGTGGCTCATCTGGTGGATCATATTGTACAATCCAATCAACTTGCGGTATGTCAAGACCACGGGCAGCAACATCTGTACAAAGCAAAATACCTGATTTCGCTTGACAAAATGAAAAGAATGTACACGTCCGTTTTTGCTGTTTTTGTTTACCCTACAATAAAATAAGGGCATTATTGCTCAGTGCTATAAAATTCCTAATCTACGAATATGATCAAAATCAAGATTAGCGTCTCCCCAAGAATGTTTTCTGTGTAGAAAGCTTTCACTTTTGCATTATCAAAGTAATAAGTAACAAAATGACATTACATGTATGCACTGCACGGAGATGTCGATATAGTTTAGCAATTCGTGATGATATTTCACTGAATTACACGATGAGAAAAACACCATTACTTTCTTATCTCGATTCTTTTTCAAAAACGTAAAAAGTAGTAAAAATCGTTTTTCTGATGGGCAAACAACATAACCCTGCAAAAAACTTTGTATCTCTTATATGAACCCGATAACGGCGGCCAACTCCAACTCCAACCAACACTTCCCTTGTGCCATTTAGTTTTGGCATCACAGATGCTAATCAGTGTGTCTGAATCACACCATATAATACCATGTTTTAAAATGCAACGTTTTTAAATCAAAAAATACAATATTTTCACATTTGAAATGATGTAAATCAGGCTGAAAATAGCAACCTGTTGCAGACCAGAAACTGTTGCTAATTCATTTTCATTCTTTAGATTCATTTCATTGATACCTATTTTTATAGGATCTGTGTGAAGTGCGGCTTTGATGAGCTCATCGACCTAAATTTATTTATAACAAGAGAATATCAACTAAATTTGAGAATCCTATATATAAAATAAATATATTAGAAAAATTAAAGTAATACAGACCTTCGGTGTTTGTGTAGCTGAGAAAAACATCGTTTGACGTTTTTTTGGCAAAAGTCGTAGTATCTGCTGCATCTCGATTTCGAAACCAATATCCAGTATACGATCTGCTTCATCGATGATTAGGCATTTCAAGTTTTTCACCATAAAGTCATCTGTGTTCTGCATGAAAAATGACATTTCTATGTTATATATGAAAAACAGCACTAAAAAACTTTGTAGTTCTAATTAAATTAACAATTCAACACGATATGAAAGTAATAGAACCATCTTATGAACACCGAGCAATTGTATTACCTGTAAATGATCAAGCAAACGACCAGGCGTCGCAACAAGAAAGCTAACACCCTTGGCTAATTTTTGCGATTCTGTTTGCCGATTGGCACCACCCATAACTAAACCATGAGTCAAAGCTGGATGCTTCTCTAGAATTTCACTTAAAACTCCATACGTCTGCATAGACAGTTCTCTGGAAAGTATATCAATAGAAATTCATTACTGGAAAAATACATTAATCACTTAACTATTGGAAATTTTTCGAATTTGTACTAAACGGGACCAAAAAAATACTAGTAACTCTCAATTATATGCACCGAGTTTGACTGAATTATATTGAAAAAATATTAGTAGTTCAAATATAGTAGATCAAAACGAACCTTGTTGGCGAGATAACAATTACCCCTGTGCCATTACGTGCCTTCCACTCAAGTTTTACAAGCAGCTCAACAGCTGGGATAAGAAATGCCAATGTTTTACCACTCCCAGTTTTGGCTGATGCCAACACATCATGGCCCTGGAAATATTGTTTATTCTTGAAAAATTATTGAAAATAATGAATTACTTCACATTTAAAAAATCCATCGCCTCAGTATCGCCTGCTCAATAAACCACATAACTTCAACCAACAGTGTACAATATGATCAATCTTCTGGGCATAAATACAACTATACACAGCACACACTTAATCAAATGACATTTTATATGTATGACATTACCTGTAATAAAGGTTCAATACATTTTGCTTGTATTTCAGTCATTTTAGTCAAACCCATTTCAGCAATTGCAAGTAAAGTGGGCTTTGACAACATGCTTTCCAGTGATGCAAATGTGATCGATGAAAGATACGAAACAACGTCAGTAGATGAATTGTGTCCAGCTTCTGAATTTTGAACGGGTCGTGACTCCTTACTCTGGAAATAACAGTCTTTGCAAACTTGAAAACAATAAGCACGGCGAGAATAAGGGGGACATTTAGAATAAATAATCATGTGTAAATAAAAAGGAAATAATTAAAGTCAAATACTGATAACACAATAAGAATAAATTCGGTCAAAAAGTTACAAGTGATATGAACAGAATAGGAAACTAAATTAGATGACATTAAGCTTGAATTAAACTTCTTTAAACTGCCTTTATTAGAAATTAATAAGATGTAATAAAACAGTCCCTAAGATCGCATGAAAACAGAAAACAAACTAACTGGTTCTTTTTCTGTTGCTGTTCCATTTTCACTGATTTTTGACAGTTTTGGCTTTGCTGCATCCTGAAGTTTCTTAAGCTTACGCTTAAAAACATGTTTCTCCACATTCAACATAATTCTTCCTAAAAGTTTTATTATACATGCGTGAAATAAACGGGACAATGTAAAGCAAATTACGTGAAAACAACGCGCAAAAAAATTTTCATACAGAAAACCATATATTCATACAGAAAATGAAATAAAAAAATCAAATAAGTGATCAGCAGAAAAAGCGGGAGATATTCATTATCAAATCAAAATCAATTAACGATTAGAAAACTTATTACTTTCGTAAACAACTAATCCACAAAATGCTTAGCTGCACTACGCCGTGGAAGAAACTAGTTTTATTTTAAAAAAAAAAATATTTTTGCTAACAGACTCCACATAAGATCAAAACTGAAGTGTGTTACTTGGAAAAGTCTACGAGATTTGCCAAATCTAACAAAACTTGTAAAAGCACCGTACTTTCCTTAACTTCAGTATCTAAGTCTTGCTATTCGAGCAAAATTTTGTTAAAAATTGAAAACCGCTAGACGACAACGAATCATATATCGACAATAACATAAATATCAGTCTTATCCGAAGATTCGTTAACCTGCATATTGGAATAAGTGATTGCTTTAATTTCAGTTCCCTGTGGATGTCTAGTTAGATCGAATGATTCACCCCAACACCGTACTTGCACTTCGAACTTTTCACGATCGAGTTTAATCACTTTTGCAATCCTACCAATAAAGAATGGTTCTGTTGAGAAAGCAAATAGTGCTTCATCTAACAATCGAGCCATCAGTGACACCATATCAATACCGCTAGCAAACAAATCAAATGAATATTCTGCGGACACCATTGATATCTCAGTCATGTAGGCATACATAGAGATTAGTGTCTGCTCCATGGCTTCTTCCAAAGTATCACCCCAACCATGCAGCTGAATATCCGCAGTGTGGTCAAGATATTCATATTTAATTGCTGCCGTTACTGGTGCATCCGTCATTTAACAAATCGAAAAACAAAAATCTACTTATTTGGATTCTTTGCGATTATATTCAAAACATTAATTACCTTGATAAAGTATCTCTAATTACCTTACTACTTAAACCACAAAAACCGGCCTAAAAGCCACAAAAAACAAACCGTTTTAAACGAAAGTATCTTTGTTTTCTTAAAATAATGCAGTTAAAAACAAAATCATAAAAAAATAAAATGGCTAACCTCAAATATCACGATCTTGTTTCCAACAAAGTATATGCAAAAGATTGAAACATATAAGTTCTCAATGAATGACAATGACAATAGCGAGATTTATACATAAACGTAGCTATGTACAATACATGATGTTGTTAGTGACTGCAAACCAAGATGTAAAAGTCGATATTTACAGAACTTCACAGATGTCCAACAAAGGTTGATTGAAAAACTGATACAAAATGAAATATGCAACACTCATATTGGCAAAAGAATATTAAGAAAAATTGAATCTTGTAACATATAAAGACAATTACAGGAAATAAAAAATGGTAATAAAATAATTAAATGCACTGAGAACAAATAGAAGTACATGAGGTACAAAACTGGAACATGTTAAGAATTCTGAAGTAGTGTTTAGTATGTCAGAAATAATACCGCTTCATATAGATGTAAGGTTTTTGAAGCTACTTTAAACACATACTTTTAAAGCTATTTAAATCACGAAGCGAATGGCAATAGAAGCAGCATTAAGGAAATAATAAACTATAAAATATGTAGGCCGTATTGACATTATCTACAGGCAAAGACAAAAGCTATTATATATCTACGCCCCATAATTCTTCAGCTGATCGATTCTGAGCAGTATCAACTCGGAATGCACGACAAGACATGAAGAGAATGCGTTTTAGAGATTTATTGTGGAAGAAATATGCAAATGACCACATCACCAAGTCTTCACAGTATGGATCGCCTGTGTATCCTGTTCGGTAACTGTAAGAACACTATTGAATCTTTTAATTTGTCTACTGCTCCTGCTCCATATCATTCTTATGAGAAATGAAATTTGCAAAGCCTTCTACACTGAGAAATTCGTAGGATTCGTCAGAATTCTATACATAAAAAATAAAGTTTTTTTATGTCACATTATCAAATGTAAGCCTATGCAAACCTCAAAGAAACATGTATTCAATTAGTGACACTACTCCCCCTGAATACAATCTTCATACCACCTTCGGAAACCTACTACACTAGTTACTCCGTTTAATCCACCTGATAGGAGTATGTCACTTTACATCATATATTTCATGAGAAATACCTGTACAGTTTACAATCACTAATTTTGATGACTTGATCGACTCTTTCCCACAGTGCTCTTTTAATCTCATAATAATTTGCTACCGTAGCAGAAAGTTTTGAATCAACCAAACTGGCTAATGTCTGTAAGTACAATTCTGTATACAATCACGTAATTTCAAGGCAAGGAATTTACAATTTTAACTCCACTTGCGGAATTTTAAGAAACAATTACTGACTGCTGATTTAAAAATATATAAGAAAAATATGCTTTCAGTGTTTTCTTTCCAAACAAAAATAAGACTATGGAATAACAAGACGAAATATTAGCATTATCTGTGCTTAAAAGAATTTCATTTCTACAGTTTCCTAGATAAACAATGATTTCAAAAGTATTGTGTAAAAACTAACTTCAAAATCTGGGAGAAGAGAGAAAGCTTCACTCTTTGTAGAAGAAAAGTCATAATCTTGAAATGATGCATTCATCACCGATCTCAATTCAAAAAGGGTCCGAGAGGAAATCGCATCTGCATATACCAAACCATTCTGAATATTGTATTAATAAAAATCAAATTTAAAAGCAAATGAAGTGATGACCCATGTATGACAATAAAGTATAAATTATGATACTCCACTTACTTCTTCGACACCATTATTTAGACTAGAGCAACCAGGTTCTGAATAATGGCGCAAACGCGGATCTTGTGTCCGTGATGAAAGCCACGGCAATTTCTCTGGTGGTGACAGCGGTTGTGGGGCATTGCTATCACTCTGCTGACTTTTCTTCCACTGTTTCTTATCGGATGTTATCATTTTGCAGGAATATGCTTCCAGCCTATCAAATGTGTACTATATATGGTCATAAAAAGTAAGTGCCTCTACCACTTCTTCCAGTAAGAAACAACACTGATATATAAGAGTTGCTTGCCAGAATTCTAGCAATTTTACCGTGGTAATATACTTAGAAGCAGAGCAGATATCTAAATATGCTAACCAAGTAGCTGTACATGCATCATAATATCAACAAAAGTTGTCAAATTTGCAGCGATTTGAGCTTTTAAAATGAAAACAAAGCATAACGGTTGGTTGCTACCATGTACCAACACAGACTACCAAGTTCTAAAGAGAAATATAAAGTAAAAGAATCAAACCACGGAAGGAAACTTCCTTAAAAAAAAGGAAAAGAGCAGAATCCTTTGTTAATTTGACTGCTTAGTCTTTCATAAAAATAATTAATAACAAACCTCACATCAATGCAACAATCCTTTGCATGCTCTCCAAACGTGTATGACAACTGCTCAAGCTCCACATTTTCCAACAATTTCATTGTAACCGTATTCTTGAAAGCAGAGTATATATCTAATATGCTAACATTGCCAGACCTTACGTGAACACTCGTCTGCCAGTGACATGATGTCCCCTAATAAGACTTATACCAAACAAAATGATAAAAATACGTGCAACATTAAGTGAATGAAGCAGCGTCACATTGATGCATGAACACGCCATTCCAGCACTGTTGATTCCTTGATCGCAACTAGCGCTCGCGCTATGTGAGAGGCTTTGAGAAGAGTGTTACAAAAGACACTTCGCTTTCAGAGAAATAGGAAAAGAGAGTAATTACTACGAGTGAGCACAAAGAGGAAGGAGGGTGAAAGCGAGCAGACAGCGGGGAAGCTGTTTTAGCGGGAGGAGGTTGGTTTTGAAATACTTAAGGAAAGGGTGGTTATTTAGTATTGGTGATAAATCCGGTATTTCGTGGTGGGCCTTCCGAGGTTTCTATGAGACAAGGCTGTGAGAGAAGTCTCTTTAGAAGTTTGATGAATATAATTCCTTCCCTACTCGCTATTTATTGATGGATGTTGCGATCGGAGTTTAAGAGCTTTGCAGTTTTAGTCTAATCACTGGAAGCATGTCCCTAGCTTGATACCTTTATAGGTTAATATTTTTATGCCTGTAATGTTTGGACGAATTTAACACGTATCCTTATAGTTCGTTCTCAGCTTCGGGAAATTTGCATATTTTACCGAACTTCCCAATCGATATAAGTTTGGATGCACGAATTGCTTAACATTAAAAGATTTAGGACTCTAATGCGGTTTCAGTCCTATTATAATGCACGATCGGCGATTTAATTAATGTTTTGTCACGGTTACCTATTTAGCAGGACAAAAACCAAATTTCTTGAGTTCAAAATTACAAGTTCTGTATTGAGAACATAAAAAAAGTAAATGTATCCAAGTATGTTTCTGTCAAAAAGACCGGAATGCTTTGACTGATTCAGTCTGTGATGAAGTACTTCTTGATGCTCGACATACTTTTCCATTAATAAATTCGTAGTTTATAATAAAACCTGGGTTTATAATAAAGTTTATAATAAAACCAAGGTTTCAGCTGGTTGATAGCACAATGTCTTTATCTGATGATCAAGACGATGCCAAGAAAAGTCATATTGTAAGTTAACTTCTGGTTTGGAAGAATATACTCATTACATTGCTAAACTTCACTTCCCTAACCACTGCTACAAACCAGTGAAAATTTTAAATACATCTATTACAGATTATTGAGTTTAATTCTTTCATCACTGAAATTGTTTGGATTAATTATAGGGACAATTTTGCTGAGTTTATTTAACTTGAGTAATTTGAACTTGGATGATTGCACTCCTTGCTTTTCTGTCTTAACTAGTGTTTAGAAAGAATTGTACGAAGAAACTTAGCACTTCGGAGCTGGATTATTTTTTACCAAATAATTGACATAACTAATGAACTAGTGGCAGCAGAATAAGCGGAATCTAAACTTCTCAATTCTTATTAATAAATAGTGTTTTAGAAAAGACAAAGCATTGACAGTCCGCTAACAGTGATGTCTCCATCTGTCCGTCCACGGTCCACAAAATTGGTTTGTTCTTTTCATTGTTGTTTGGATGTGGAATTATAATAATCTGAAAAGAAAGATTATAGGTTGAATAGTACATATCAGTGTCATGAATCATATTATTGTTTGACTTTGACTAAGATAGCGTAAAGTTTGTTGTTATTCATTCGATTTTTTGTTACCATTTCTTTGCCACTCTTTCAGTTTCGTTTGTCTAAAACTCCCTTAGGACCGAATCCTACAAATATCAATCAAGTTGATCCTAATATTGATGCTACTCTTCTGGAGCCGTGTTCTGTCGAGGTTTGCCACAATATTTTATAACGACATCATGTTTCAGTTTTTTCATTTAACTCCAGGTGAAATTTGGGTTGATTTAAGGGCACATCATAGGAAGACAGAGTTCCAGCAGCACTAAATTATTCAGATTCAGATGAATAGTCTTTGGTTATACAAATTTTGCTTTCTGAAGAAATTGTAGTCGAAAATTTCGAAAGCCGGTTTTTGTGCTTCGTTTTTTACTAATTCTTTATGTCCTGTCTGCATTTCTTATCACAGCGACTTATTCCGATCCAAAATTATGCTTGGAATCATACAGTATATTATCTTCCGAGATTTCTTAAATAGAAACAGCTATTTAGAAAGAAACCATGGCGGAACAGAGCATTGAATCAGAGTGCGATGACGTTTCAAATGTTACCGCTGTGTCGTCGTCGTCAATGAACGCAGCATTGGTGAGGAATGTTATGTTTTATATTTCAGAAGTTGATTCAGAAGTTGTATTAGAAGTTGTTGATTCAGAAGTTGTATTAGCTGCTCAGAGCCCATATTTTATTGTTCCTCCCACTGTTTGCCAAGTTTTTTTCATTTCTGAATTTTGTCTGAATCATCTAAATCTTATCGACGTTTGAGTAGGAAGGGCAGTATTTGAAATTGCCGTATTCGTTTACTGCTTGTAGTTAAGCAATATTTTACGAAATTGTTTGTTATAATTTCTTTTCTAAACATATTCCAGAGTCCTGGAATGTCTGACGAAATGAAATTAGCAATAAAAACATATTTGAAATCTACTGCACTACATTCTACTAAGTCTTTGGGATCAAACGCTGAACAGTTGGATGTTGTTGGCGTAAGTTAAAACTAATTTCTGCAAGATTAATTATGATAATTTAATGTGGGTCCTCGTCACTTCGCTTTTGCGATTTCAATTGTAGCCATCAAGAATTTTATTTGTGATGTTATAGTCCCATTTCTTTAGACTGTTGTGGAAGTTGAAAAGAATGAAGATACCAAAGATCTGAACAACACTGTTTCTTCTACATGTGGTTCGCAAGAAAAAGCGGTAGAGAACAGTTCTGAGGATTTTGCCAAAATAGATTTATCTGTGCCAGGTTCAGAATTTTTTCTCCAAACGAATGATGATAGTTCTTGCTGTGGAATTTTCTGTGGGGCTATAGAGAAAAACGATGCCGTTGAGACGTCATTTGCTGAAGTTCAAGATTTTCCAGTTGTCAAAAATGCGAAAGTTGTCCTTTCTACGCCGAAGTATCCTGCAACTCAAGTTGGTGACAGACTGACATTTCTAGATACACAAAAAGACCTAACGTTATCGGCACTTAAAAATAGAGTTTTTGCAACCAGGAATTTGAAATTGGATAACCTATCTTCACCGCGAGAGCTAGCGAACTACGCCGAAGAACGCGCACAAAATTATTCATTTCTCATTAATGAAGCATACTGCGAAACATCAATTTTCTGTGAAAATTGTTACTCTATGCGTGTCGAACTAGGACTTTTTTCGGATAAGTTTGCAGCATTGGCAGCTACTATTGGAAGTTCAGCTGCAGAAGGAAATATTGCTTTTGTTGCCGAGCTGGAAAATTTATTGAGGGGGAAACAAACAGAAATTGCAACATTGTCATCAAAGCTGAGAGATTTAACCCAGGCAAATGTAAGATTCAATTTTTGAAATATTTGTTTCTAAGGACTTTTGCAAAATCATGTTGTGATTATAGATTAATTGGGGATTTTTTTTCTAGGATCAATTAAGCAAGCAAAAAGAAGTCGCTGAAAAAGATGTCGAAAGTTATAAAGTTTTCTTCGAGAATGAAATGCAAAGGAAATTAGAAGAAATAGGCACACTGCGGAGTAAGGTCAGAATTTTCTACCCATTTTTTTCAAATTTCGTCGAAGTAATTTAAAATGATTTTTGTATTTCTAAAAAATTATCTCAATATTATGTGGCGTAAAACTGTGAGACAATATATATCAAATATGATTTATAGCTGTATGAAGCAGAAGATTTGATAGATGAGTTGAAGCAGGCGAATCCAAAACAGTCTTGTGACGACGATACTTCGCAAGCTGAGGTTGAATTTGATATATCTTCGTGGGATCAAAATTAAATCAACTGTTGAATTAATTCTCCTACATCTTAAGTATATCAATATTTTATATCTTACGTTAAGGGATATACAATGGAAGATCACATTAAAATTATGGAGCAGCTCGATACAGCACGTTTTTTGCATCAAAAAGATCAACAAAGAATAAATGAACTTGAAAACAGCTTACAAAGGGTTAGAAAAGAGAAAGACCATCTTTCACTGGAACTTCAAGAAGTTCTAATACAACTGAATAAAAAGAGCAATCCGATGATATCAGATGAAAGCAAGCACGTTTCAATTATATCCCTGTTGGAAGCCAAGGTTGCACAACTTGGGAGTAAAATTGACGAGGCCCTTCGTATAAAAAAAAATGAATCTATAGAACAGAAATCATATTTATTTCAAAGTTTGGCATTGTTAGTGGAGAAAATTAAAACTGATGTGAAAAGCAACTTGTTCGCTGACAAATGGGAAACGAACGATGTAGAAATTTCTGTTACCTATTTCGAAAAAGCAGTAAATATTATTTGTCAAGATATTCCTCAGTTTGAAACATTGATCGAAACAGTAGCTGTACACGAGAAACTGGTCAAGAATGAACTCAAGCAGGTATTTTTTGACATACATGCATGGTAAAATTAAGATATACGCTCAGGAATACAGTCTCGCAGTCTGTGTTGGTGCATGGTAAAATCATTTAAGTTCTTTTTTGAATCAAACATTTTCAGTTAAAAGCGACAATGGAAGAAGTGGTGGAGGAGAAAAAGAAGTGGGAAATGTTATATGCGAATGAAAAGTCGAGGCTTGATAGTTTTCAAGAAATGATATTGCATCAGTTTTGTGAAAACAAGAATTATTTTTCAAGTTTATTGAAGGTTGATCTTTTTTCTTTCTGTGGTTTAGAACTCTTTAAAGTCCCATACAAGTTTTGACTGTTCTTTCTAGGATTTCCAAAGCAAGTGGGCAGATACAGTATGTTCTGCAACAGAGCCTGCCAGATGGAAATCTGAAGAAAATCGAAATTATAGCATACTTGAAATGCTGCACCACATAGCAGATCTTCAGGAGGTAAACTTGAATTTCAATTTACTGATACATTTATCATGACGTTATGCTTGTATTGAATTTCAGAAATTGAATGAGAAGTGGTTGATTGGTTCAAGTGAATTGCAGAAGTGTAGTACCTCTCTGGAAGAACAGCATTTTATTGCAACCTCGTTTCAAGCGGAAATGCAAGAAATGAAGAATGAGATTGGAATGCTGCATGAGTCTATAGGGAAGGATTTTAAAAATTCGAGTATGTTGTTGGACAGCTTGCAAAGTCGTGAAGATAAGCATAAAAACTTAGTGGATTCTATCAAGAAGCAGTTGAAACAATCTGAAAAAGAAAGAGATGTTTTCAAAGAAATATGCGAACGTGGCGAAGAAGTAGTGCAAGTTTGTTTCTTTATGAAATCATGTTTCGTAATGTAGTTTCCAAAATTATGTAAAATGCATTATCTTGTTAGCAACGCTAGCAACTTTTTGTTTCGCTCTTAAGTAAACTTCTGTTAATTCTAGGATTTAAGAATAACGGTTGAGCATTTCCACAAAGTTGAAGAGGATATAAGAACTCAAAACTCAGCTTTGTGTAAGAATTTGGATCTTGGACGTGAAAGTTTTGCACCAGTAATTTATATGACTGAAAATCTGACGAGAGAAAAAGATAAATTAGAAAACGAAAATGCGACACTCAGGAATACGGTTTTTAAGCTGACAAGCGAAAATATGGATTTAAAGGAGGTACTGCTTTAAGATATAAATCCACATATAGAATATATGACATATTCGGAAAAAATTACATGCTCCATTTTGAGCGCTGATTTCCAACTTGCTTTGGGCACCTCATAGGCGTGTGGAAACAGGACTCTACTTGCAGTCTTACCGCGCCATCTTACTTCAAACCATCGGATAACGCTGGCAGTGAAAGCTTTCCTGCAATATTTTCATTAATTTACTTTCGATCGCTTTTGCAGATGAAAAAAATGTTGAGTGAACAAGATAAAAAAGTCGAAGAACTGCAGCATAGATTAAACCTTCTACAAAGAGAGAACGAGCGGTTAGGAAAAGCCTGCGATGATGCCGATGAAGAAGTCGGCGATCTTAAACAACAGATATTTGAATTATTGCATGTAAATGCCAAACTTCAGGCTGAGATGGTTTGTTTTAGCAATAAAAAATGTAAATTATTTCCCTCTATCTCTTACTTTGCTCATTTCTTAATGATTTGTATGTCACGAATATGTAATTCCTAAGAGATCTTAGCAGCGTTGTAGTTCAACTAAAAGACTAGGTGTCGTCTCTAGACTTAGGTAGCAGTAAATGCATTATAAGTAGCACTTGCTACCCTAAATTCGTCGTGAACATAAATATTATCCGGTCTAAATGTCTTTACTGACTACAAATCACGCCGCTGCGATAGTAATCTTGCCTCTCTCGTATTTGAACGGTTTTATATTCTTATTCACCATTTTTTGACATCGAAATCTTTGTGTCCAGAAAGCACTTCCATTATTTTCTTTTTCTGATAGCTATAATATATATTTACGGTATTTAGCGTGGTGAAAGTGAAGAAGCTGTAAATCGTAGAATGGGTTATATCGAGCCACCTCCAACTCGACCAACTATTTATTCTTCGACTCATGAGACTGCATCAGAAATGGATTCGCCAAGTGCGAAAGTAGTGAATGTAACAGACTCTCAGAAAAGTTGATTTTTACACGATATTAGCTATTATTTTATGGACATAATGAATTAGGAGTAATATTAAAGTCATACCACTTCATTTCTAATCAAAGTATGGACTGCATGTTGTATAGATCTGTTTGATGCGATTTAACTTCATTCTATATTTTAAAGCTTTGCAAACCACTACGAAATATCGAAATAATTGATTTGCAGCAAAACCGAATGTGAGGGCTGAAAATGCACTAGTAGAAAAAGCAAAAGTAAATGACAAAAATGAAATACAGGAATTAGCGGAGAAAGAAAATATATTAGCAGAAGCCGAAAAAGCTTCAACCGATAGGACACCTGCTGATGAATCACGAAAATCGAAGGGAATTAGAGATCAGTCATGCCGTACCTCATGATATAATTTGATGACAGTTTTTAATCTGTATTCTAATGATGCTTTACTGCAGGCTTTTCGTCATTTTCTTCACAGGTTAATTATAATCAAACAGTCATAAATGTAGATTGAGGAGATGTTGAACTTTTGCTTGTCAGGGATTTTCCAAATTTTATGTAAATGGCTTTGGGTATTAGCTTGTTGTATTTCTTAACCCACAATTACTTTTATGGCTTCTACCTACACAGCTCCAGTTTAACACTTTTATTTCCCCAAATTGTATATAAATCTGAAGGCTCCATGGACTGTTATTAAATTTACCTTTGCTTGTTGTTGCGAGCACTTATCCTAGTGAAAAATTTCTTGAGACTATTTTTTTGCTGCAATTGTTAATATTTTCCGTAGTATCTGTATTAATTTGAATTTTAAATGAAAATTTATTGGTAAGTCTAGTTTACTGAGTATTTTTTTTAGAAAACGTTCAGTATATCAGTTGTGAAGATGAATAAAAGCCTTCATGAAATTAGCTAAACTCGTCAAAAAACTAAGTTCGACATTAGTGACATTTCGAAAGAACTGAGGTTGAAGGACTAATTCTGGGTTAGTAAAGCGTGTTATTCAAACTAAAAGAACGATAGTATAGCTAATTTCACACTGCTTATGAGTCTTCTGCAAAGAAGCACCACTTGTTTCGATAAGTTATTCAACAATATCCACTGAATTTCAGCACTCTTGTAACCAAAGAAAATAATTGCAATCTAAGGTGACTGAGTTTTCATAAAATTATTGGCTAAATTATGTTTGTTCTGAGTTGACCTGCCACACTGAACTACATGAATCTTTGATGTCCTTCCTCTCAATGAAATAAATATGAAGAATTACTTGCAGCATTTCAATAACTCGGTGGCTAATTCGAAGAAACTTTAATTGCATGTCTTTTATTTAAAATGAAATATTCACGAAGCATTTTCTTAATAGAGAAAAAACCAGTTATTGAACTGTTGGATCAGTAGATTATATCACCACATGTACAATATACGCTACTCTTACATGATGATAATGAGATCCGAGGAGGGGCTGTGGGTGGTGGGAGAGTAGCCAACGATAACTATTACTATTATTCTATGCTGATCGATTCTCATCACTATTGCTATTGAAGCGATGATCGTTTTGATAGGAATGAAGTAAGTGAAGTGAATAGGGCGGTCAGTCTTGCGATACCTGATTGGTGGTGATTAGTAATGGAGGTGAAGGGGAAAGGTGACATTGTCAATGGTAGTATTCTTTCCACTACATTTATTTCGAAAAAGCGAAAGTACCACAACGAAGGATGCTGTTGCAGCTGCATACAGGTGCAGAGGCGTGGTAGATAAGATCCGGTGGATTATCCTAATAGAGGAATTGCAGGAGGAATAAGAAAATGTACGAGAAGGATGATGAGAAAAGAATTGAAAATGGGGGGGTGAAAGATTAAATTCTAATGACGGTGATTAACTGATAGCTCTTCTAACTGTGTGAATGCCTAAGGGAATCTGTTTGTGGAGAAGAAGAAGAGGAATATATTAGAGCTCGATGGATGACCATCTCACCACCACGATGGCCGAGTGTTGGTGGACATTGGAAGGTAAAGAGTAGGGGGCTGGGAAGAAATTTGAAACGGAACATTGTCGCACTACAAGAGAGTGGCACGAAAGCGAAAATGGTCACTAAGGTGCTCAAATGATAACCCAACAGGTTGCTTCAACTACTGCTTCTCTACCAATATCGTTATTGCTTCTGATCCAAACTGCCGTATACGTCCAACGAGTTCATCCTATTCCTATACCTAATTCACAAATCGGTAATTCTTAGCTATCATTTTTGTAATAATAACTTTTGTGCTTCATAATATCGAGCTGGAATTTTGTTTTGAATATACCAAATGAGTGAATAACTCGACTTCCTATCGTGCAAAAATGTTAATTGAGTTATCACTGTAACACTAAGTTATCAGTTGAACTACCCTATTGAAAATGATGACAAGCAAATAGTGGTCTTATCTAAAGGTCAACTGATGTCACCGTTGCGAGTCACATGGAAATGACTTTATTGGATTACTAAAAGGTTATAGAATCATCACGTAGGCACATTTTAGTTATCAATTCATTCTATTTATCATGAGTTATAAAAGTTGAAACCATCATCCATCATCCTCTATTACCACCGAAAACTTTTTTCTTTGATTGTCTTTAGGTGATATTCGTTACTCTTTGCTGCGTGTATGGAATTAAAATTGCTTTAACATATTAGCATAACTGAACGTAAATTGAGTTTCGGTCGTCGGAAGTGCTATACTAACAAATTTTTGAGTTCCAAATAATTTTATTTATTTCACATCATCGTGTACATCGACAGATATAAAATGAACACACACATACAACGACTACGCTTTCAACAAAGAATATTGTGTTAATTAATTCTTAAAGTTTTCTGATCATATCATTTACTCCAGCAATTGAATTGAATTAACAAGCAATCAGTAATTTTTAATTGCAAAATGAACTTGTAATTTAGTTTAGTGCTTTATTAAAATGAAATAGATTATTGTATTTATCTCTTAGCTATGATAGAGGCGTTCAGAAAAGCGTTCAGAAAGTTCAGCATTTGACTTACTAATTGCGCATCAAAATCATTGTAAGGACCATAAGCAGTAATGTGTTTATTTGTGCAATAATTTCAAATTTGGTTTTTAAAAAGAAATGGATGATACATTTTAAAGGAAATTCAATCTAAAAAATGGAGTGAAAAATTATTTGATTTAAGGGTAATCGATTTAATCACTTTTGAGCCAGTTTACCAAACTATTTGAGCAGTGATGATTTAGGTTATTTTCGGATCGTTGCATCGGTCAACACATCAGATGCAAAGTCCTTTCTGCGAAGTTATTTCTTACATTGCAAGGAAGAAAAATAAAAACAGGTTCCACAGTCGGTATTGTAATAACACATATTTTTATCAACTGCTCTTTAATCAAAATTTTACTAGTAACTCATAGATTTCTTCAATGCTAAAAATTAGTTAAATTTAGCAAATAGACATTGATTATTCTCCTTCTTTTTATCACTCACCGATCCTCGTCATTATTACATCCAATTTTTCGCCTTCTTTCTTTCACTCAAATCTTTAGTTTTCACGGAAATTTTATCATATTTTTCACAAAGTAAAGAAGATAAAATAATAATTTTCAGGGAAAGCTGAGGTGGAATGTGGCGATGATACGATCGAAATAGTGTTCCTGACAGAAAGCGTCTTCCAGGGTCGAATTTATGTGGTAGGACATTCAAATGAAGAAGGTTGCGTATCACGCGACACAGGACGTCGTACCACATCGATTACGGTGCGCAAAGATCAGTGCGGAGTCGCTATTACGAGATCTGTTAGTTCATTTATCTTTGCATGATTGCACGCACATCAGATTTATTTCATACTATGCGTTTGACAACTTTAGAATGAAGTGATGACAGACGGATCACAACTATGCTAGGTCTGTTTGCCTTAGGTTACTGAAGAATCATTGCTTTTAAAGTGATAACAGGGAGTGAAAGTGATAACAGTTGTGATAATAAAAGCAAGCTTGCATTATGATGAAATCCACAGTTAAGAGTAGAATTTACTTGTGTGAAGTAAATGTAGCTGTTAAGTTCTAAAATAAAATTCACTTCGGTTGATTACTTCGGTGTTATCACTAAACTTCATTGTTTTTACTTCCATCACATCGAATTTCAATGATGCTTGTTTGCAGTTTACCTTCAGCTCTGACAATCGAAGTACGTCAATGGAGAGAGAGAGAGAGAGATTGAATATTGATTGTTATAACGATCTAGTTTAGTCCAAGGAAGTTATCCTGAGGTCAGGACAAGTTCAGCATGCTGAACTCTTCTTTTCTTAGTTTACTATGTTCAATCACTTACTGCTAATGAATGATATCAGTGACCGCTGGTAACGTCAAATTCTTCGGTACTGGTAGTCTTATAGTTTATTAAAAGTAGTGATCGAACATGATGAGGTAATTTGTGTAGTAACTGAAAATAAAAAGTCTCTAATTGATAATCAAGATTGGTAGGGTTAATTAGTGTGTTATTCGACCTTCTCATTATTCATCTTTTTCCATCTGTTACATAACAGAAAGAAGAAATTAAAACGGAAAGGCGAGATTCAATTTTTGAAGCGCAAAGTTTTTTTTTGAAAATTTCTAAAAATTCAGCAAATTGCAGCTCAGTATTGTTTGTTGTGAGAAACCAAAATTGATGATTGAAAAGTATTAGATTTTTAAATTCTTCCTATAAAATAGAAAATGAAGAGAGAGGGGGTAAGAGAGGGACAGGATGTTTTGAATAAACAAAAAAAAATAGTAAATGGTTGCAATGCAATGTTCGCAGTGGCTTTATCCCACTTTTTAATTGGAAACAGGTATATGACATTAAAAAAATTTTGAGGAATAAATAGGATTAATAAAAGTAATTTATATTTATAGCTTTTTTTAATTTCAATTCCATCACACTTTTGCTAGCACTTTTTCCCATAGTTTTTCTTAACATGCTTAAACGTTCGTGTTTAAGGAACGAAAATAAGGTGTGCTTTTCAAAAGCAATTATCACGTACTCATTGTGTCAGCCACGTTGTTAAATCACATTGTTAATTAATTTGAATGAAAAATTATTGAATCTTAAACTGTGATGTTTGAAATTGGGGAAGGAGTTCATTTTAGATGGCAAACTGTTTCGGAAGTAATTAAAAGAAAACATGGCCTACATTTGAAGTTGCAGGTTGACTTGTTTTTCATATTTTTGAATTTCATATCGTTTAAACATTACCATTCCGTTTCAGTCGAATAGAAAAATAAAAAATACTTCTAAATTAAGTCAGTGCTATGTCTTATTTGAGCAAAATTAACCTATAATTTCTACATTACACTTAAATTCAAAAGAATTCTTAATTTTAATTGAAGGAATATATTGCTTTCTCGGATTTTACAAAAAATATATTACTAAAATTAACTATAAAACATTTTGGCATTAGTTACTAATGAATGACCAATGTCCTGTGCTAGAAATAGGTATGTTTTGATTTTGGATAAGTAAATATCACTTCTGTTACTGTCTTATCCGGACGTTACTCGATGGCCCTTAGATGCACCTTAGTATCATACCAAATACCTTTCATTACTTTTCGTGGAGAGAAAATTCGGATTTTTAAGTCTATTTCAACTAATGCTGACATATCCGAAAAGTCATTCCGACTCCTTGGAAGTATTTCTTCGAATTGTTCATTCAAACAGTCTTTGTTTCTTAAAATATATAAGGTCTCTAAATGGGTAAATTACGAAGTACATCGCAGACAGGTAGCACTGAACGGTAACAGTACGACAAACAAAGATCTTCTGATACAACTTGTTTATTTTTCATGAAAATTTATCTGAAAGACCTATTTAAGAAGACATTTTCATGATATATGATGGTATGGAAGAAGATGATCACAGTGACGGACGGCTCGTTCAATGAATTTTGACGGTCACCGTAGAAAATTCGGTAAGGGAAGAGGGAAAATAAAAGAGTGGATAGCATACAATTTAGTTACACATTTCATGTTACTTACGTGTCATATAGAATTGCGCGGATTATCGTCCACTTATTCTCATCACTAACCTCTCACTATTTTAGTTTCCACGCAAATTACGACCTCAATTTTTTACATTTTCATTATTAGAACTTTTTGTAGTTGTGGATGGAATTTATGACACGTAAGGCAGTCATCCACTTGTTAATCATTTTGGATTTAAGCAACGAATGGCTAAAAGCGTGCTTTTGGAGAAGATAGAAAGATAAGGAGAAATGAGAAGTAAACAGCCTTAATTCATTCATAAAGCTTGTTGTTCTCAAGTTTATCCAACGATTGATAAACAATTGAACTTTACAATACTTCTTGTCATAACTATCAGTGAAATGGTGATTAGCTAATTTAATTTTACATAACATGTAGCTGAAAAATTCAACAAAAGATACGAAGAAATGAAAGAAAACCGGTACGTAATAGCCTTTAGGAGCAAGAATTTTATTAAATTTAAATTCAGTTAAATTATTTTAAAACGATGACAAAGGCACATAGTTTTCATTCTTGATCGATTATCGGCGAAAGCCAGTTTTTTGTTTTCTTTGACTTTCTTGATTGGATAACTAAAAAATGCTGTTGCCCTCATCCAAGCGACATATCGGCAGTAATGTCACGATATCGTAATAGAACAGTAGCAGTAATGAGAGCACGTTTTTCGTCATTCCGCCAAACAAAGGACTTCGTTTTAACCAGCAGCTGTAGTTCAAACAATAAAAATGACTTCATCTGCACTATACAGAAATTCATGCAAGGTGGGCAATCACACCTTCGGTCCTTTCATTCACTTTCCAACACTGAGAAGCGTACTGTCTGCGATTTGGTTAAAGTTAAAATGAACGATGTGTGATATTAAATTGCTTTTCATTTCTTCATGTCAATGCATATTGCAGACTAATCCACCTGGTATGTTTGCTAATGTAAAAGTGATGATTTCGTTCCACGAAGAATTTATAACAAAAGTGGATAGGGTTAGTTCATCGTTTGTTTGATCTTCAAGTTTTGAAACAAAAACGAAATTTACAGTGAACTGAATGACTTTACTACTTTTGTATCATTCGACCTGAGCATGAAAATTCTCTTCATTCTTTTACTTTAAAACTATTGAATAAAAAGAGAAAAATAATTTTATGTTTCGGGAACTTCGAAAGATCGTTGAGAAGGATTCATTTTCAGGGCTACGAAATTAGCTGTTTTTATATGGAGGCAGACAAAACAGTAACATATCCATTAACAGTATCAATGAAATCATTGGAACCATTCACAGAGCTCGCCGAAATGCCACGATGTCATTATGAAGTGGTAGATCCGATTTCCATGGAAACATTATCAGTTGTCTCGGTTGGCAGTAAATTGCTTCATAAATGGAAATGTGATTCCACTGCACCAAGTATGTTTCCATATAAACCAACCAATTAATGATTTAACAAAAGATAGCCAAAGCGATAACGATACTGTCTGATCATCCTTGTTGGTACATCATCGTTACTTGGCACATGTATGATCGATTAGCATTATTTTATTAAAATATTTAGTCTTCAAAAACTTTGTTAATCAATATGTTTTGATTTCGTTTTCTAAACGACAAAAAATCTAAACTTCTATTTTAATTTCCGTTGCTGTCATAATTTTAAATGACAGGCCTATGGTGTATGACAGTCCATTCCTGTTTTGTCGAAGACGGATCTGGTGCACAATTTGTTATACTGAATAAAGACGGGTAAGTTTACCGCTTAAAACTTCCCATTTTTAAAATTCATGACTTGATTGAAAGCAGAATAATGAAGTAATTTGCTAATGAATTAGATATTATTTAAGATGCGCAATCGATCGATATCTGTTGGATAATTTGGAATACGGTCCCAATGATTTGGAAGCGCAAAAAGAAGCACACGCTTTCAAATTTGCCGACAAAGTGGTAGTAAATTTCCAATGCTCAGTCAGGTTGGATATTCGAGACGGCGATTGCCCAGTAAGATGTTTTTCCAACTGAAATATCATCAACGACATAATGCCTCATATTTATGCAATATATTTACTCTTATCATTATTTCGCAGATTTTATCAATGTCTTTTTTGCTATTCAGAAGCCACAATGCCGAGATTTGAGTAATCAAAGAAAAGCAGTAAGAAGACGAGCGTTACCGGACTTATCATTAGCGTTGAATATGACAAACCGTATGGCTGAGGTAGATGTCCGTTCTCAACAACTCGATGTGCTCGACACTCAGCTAGGTACTTCTTACTTACTTATAATTAATTTCTTCTTCCTCTTGCTCAAATTTTCCCCAATATTTTTATTCATACTTAGATTTTGGTGTTTCACCGAACAATCCCCGAGTAGCCGCACAGATTCGTCGATTGCAAAGGCCGCAAAGTGATTGTATCAGTACGTTATCAGCGATCGTTATCGCTTCATTCTGTGCTACAGTGGTGCTCGTAATGACCGTTCATATCGTATATCTTCACAGAAGGATACAATTTAAGCGATAGTTAGATGGAATATAAGCGCTATGATTTCTATTTTAGCTTCTCATTTTTTTTGCTTTTTCGTCTGTTAGATGTTCGGGTAAAGTTTGTATGTTTACTCACTGAAAGTGAAGTTTGATTTTTTTATTTATAGAAAATTCTTTGCTGCAAGAATTTTGATAGGAAATCGTTAATTTCTGTCGTAGCACTTTTCTGGCAAATAAAATAGAAAATGAAATGTGAAAGGTTTAATTTCTCTTTCTAATCTGAAAATTCACTTTTCCAAGTTATGGTCTAGTACCAAGCAATAGCTTTGAAGGAGGTTTTATTTCACATTTCTTTACTCTTTGATCAAGCATTTCTTGAAGCACCAAAAGAAATACTTTTTATTTGTCACCTAAAATAGTTTTTTTCAATTTAGTTTTAACTAAGACCTCGAATAGCTCAAGCTTTACTTAAGTATGTAACATCAAACGTATTAAATTCTTATTTGAACTTAAACCAAACTTTTATTTGATATTTATATATTCTCCATTTAGCCAGCAAACACTAATTAATGCTTGGTTACTTAATTTTAATTACTGCATAGGTAGTGATTATACATCGAACTTCTCTTCTCTAGCATTATTATCGACTGAGAGGTCAGGTCAAGGTAATCTTTGCATTTTCTTATCCCAAGTCATATATTAATTAAAATAATTGGCTGGTTCAATCCTTTTCCATTTCGATTCATCCCTTAGT
Source organism: Litomosoides brasiliensis (assembly GCA_013365375.1). Taxonomy (NCBI): domain Eukaryota; kingdom Metazoa; phylum Nematoda; class Chromadorea; order Rhabditida; family Onchocercidae; genus Litomosoides; species Litomosoides brasiliensis. Next base: position 194,282 of record JABVXW010000031.1, read on the forward strand.
CAATCTAATAACTCAACAACAATGTATTGTTGCTGTGTGCTGTACATTACTGTTTGTTCATGCAATCTATTTGTGATTTTGTGTATTTCTTTTGAAATTTATATCCAATCTTTTTGTTTGCAAAATTTCATCTCACGCAAGATTGCTATCTTTAAAGGGTCATGTCATATTACCAACGTGTGATGCATTATTTCATAATAAAAAAAGCTAATATGGCAATTATAGCTAACATCCAAAGAAGGGAACAATGCCTGAAAAAGTACGAATAAAATTTGCTATCACGCAAATTAAATAGCAATTAATAATGCACTATCTCTCTCAATAAATGGATTAAGGAAGATTTCGAAAAGTATGAAGGAATTTCGGAAGTGATAATTTAAGCATAGCATGCAGCAATCAAATTAGTAATATGTTGTAGAGAACAGTCAATGGCTCCAAGCAATGGCTAAATCGACACAGTACAATTCATCAGATCCATCATTGCAATCCACGAAACCATCACAACGTTGCGATCGCAGAATACATTTACGATTGTCACGACATGGAAACATACGTTCATCATACTTACAAATCGGTACCGCTGCAATGGAAACGTTCAAAAGTCAAAGAATTGAAAAGCAATAAAAGTTGTTTGTTAATACTTACGACATTCCATTTCATCGTCGCCATTTCCGCAGTTGTATGACCCATCACATCGGTATATTAAATTGAGACACCTGAAATGCTTACCTTGGAGATTATCACTATATTTGGAAGCATAAATAAGCTTACTTCGCTAGTAGAAACTATTTCAAAAAAAAAGTGAGAGAAGTTAGTAATACATATTTCATAAATATTAGAAGTTCATTATTTGATAAAAGATCTGAAGAAATGTGGTATGAGGAGGAAATCTTAACTCTTGGAACTTTTATGCCCAATCCAAAATCAATAGAATCAAATTTAAGATTGTCACAATTTCCAACCCATTTTGTGGTATAGAAAGCGATGTTAGCATTTTGAATATTTTCGCTGCGAATTTGATTACAATTAGATTTGACAACTTGTGGAGGGAGCACAAATTGAACTCATGAACTTGAAAGGATTTTTCAGAACAACGAGTGTTCAGGATTTTTCGATCAATAATTCTATAAAATCGAACTTGTGATCCGGTCGTGAGCACAGTAACTGCTGTTTCGTACAATTTGGTTCACACAAACCATTTTCATGCATAATAAATCCTTCCGCGCACAAACATTGAGGTCCTGAACCGTCAAGCTTCGGTACACAAATATGTTGACATGTTGTCGCTTTACAAAGATTAGGAGCTGAAATATTATTAGATAATAAATTTCTAGGAAATTTAATTTTTATATAAAACTCTCTTTTGCTTATTTATTCATAAAAGTATCGTAAGAAAACGTTGCTATTACTCTTACCTTCCATTTGCATAGCTGAATGATATGCCTTGAGGGAATATGGTGGTAATACAGTCTTCAACAATATCGTTATGTTTTGACCGGTAAGTTTATCAGCAAATAAAAGTCCACGACGGGTCCAGTCACTCCAAAAAACCATATCATCAAATACCGTCAATCCAAAAACATGTGGTACCAACTTATCATCACTGATTATAATTCGCCGACTCGTTCCATCCAAATTTGCCATTCTACATTTTATTATTTATTTGATGAAAAAATCATAAGAAGCTTTTAGAGAATCAAAATAAAAATTTGTTCAAAAAATGCATTTGTCTTCCTTAGCCAAATATTAGTGATAGCATTTAAAAAACAAAATGAACTCAATAACGTCGCGGAAGGCATCAGCCCAGTAGAGATGTTTTGCGACGTAGTCGATAGCTAGCGCATTTGGCCAAATTAAATCTTCGGTGATAATTTTCTTTGCTTCACTACCATCCATAGCAAGTTGAACTATAAATGGTTTTATGCCCCAATCACTTGCATACAGCGCACTGCAAAGAATACATCCATTTAAGCAATCATTTAAATAATTAAATGAAAGATAATTTTTATTGATCATAGAAATTCCTGGAAGACAGCATTTCGAAAAGGAATAAATAAAACAATTTTTGACAAAAATAAATTTTCCAGTTTTGCTGATGAGAAATATGGGAGATTCTTCTTTTAATACTTTAATACCGTACAATTAAACAATCATTAATTACATCCCTTAACTTTTTCAGCTACAAAAAATGACAATTAAATAATAGTTGTAAGAGAGTTTCAGGAATATAATAGTATCTTCCAGGAAGAAAAACTACCGCGTGAATGGATAAGCGACCAAAGCTCGAGGTAATTGAAATAATCCATCGTAAAGTGATGCTCTATAAAGACCATCAAGACGTTGCACATGTAATCGCTTTTGACGCAAAGTATATAAATTCCTGAATAGTATCTTTACTTCCCTTTTTTCTTTGTAAATTTCACAAATTATTTCAAATTGTTTTTTTTTACCAAAGTTATTTTCTTTTAAGGCCTGTTGATCATAAGTGATGATTAACTCGGTCCAGTGAATGATGATCTGTCAATTTATGATTTGATAAAATGATTTCATACTTTGCACTGTTATATAAGGTTTTGATAGATTGCTGGTAACGTGTTTACATTTTTCACTATACTGTTATAATTACTGTTAATACACTTAGAACTGTTCTTAAGTAATTGATTATATTATTAGTGAACTTTAATAAAGTTATAATAAAGTAAGTCAGTTTACCTATGTATCCAGTCAACAGCAATTCCTTCTGTACCTTCAACTTCATGGTTTTGTATGACATGAACTTTATTTCTATCAAATATATTTACGTACTGAATTGAATTTCTTGTTAGGTCCACATAATATAATTTCTTTTCCTGGAATACAGTTACCTCTGCAACTGTCTACAGAGTGCAAACTAAAATTAACGGTAAAGTTATTGCTGAAAGAATCAACTTCATCGTAAACCTAAAATAAGGTCTATAGGAAAGGCGGAAATTTTGCCTTGAAATCATAATCGAACATAGCCACTTTTTCATCTCCATAGCTGGGCATCAATCTCAGTTGGAATTTCGCATTATATGTTATGTTCCAAACACTATGTGAATGAGCCAGGAATAGCAGGACAGGTTCTGGAAGTATATCATTAAGCTTACCGCAGAGCATCAACATTTACTCTTTCTAATTGTAAACAAACGGAACCAAAAGGGCTCGACAAAACTTTCCATTTCGTAGAAGAATGAGTTACTGCATAAACAATTAAAATGTAAACAAACCATTATCAGTTCGATAGCATCGACGGCCATTTCGAGACAGTTTATAGGAAGGGCGAGAACATTCGCACTCATAACCACCTGGCTTATTGATACACTTCTGTGAACAAAAATGTTTATTGGAGGTGCACTCATCCACGTCTAAACCGCAGCAGATAAAAGTATCATTTAGATTATTCGTCATTTTCATTCGATCATCAAAACATTTCCAAACATTCAAAACAAAGTAGTGAATTGTTTTGAAACATTAGGATTTTAGAGCAATTAAATTCAAAACTTCCAAATATGAGAAGCTTTTTCAAAATGAGTGCATTTATGAACGTCTTTGAATGAGTGAGCTCTTCAGGGCTGTCCTTCAAATTTTTTCAGCAATCACTTGAAACTAAGCATAAACGTTTTTCCGAAAGCATGCAAACAATATCCTCTTACGCTAATTTCACTGATAAAATAGTAAACTATCAAACTTGCCGATACATTTCCTTAACCGCTCATCGTAATAGAAACCCTTCGAACAGTCGGTCGTTGTGCAATTATTGCACAACTGAATATCAAAATAATCAGTGCTCTTACCTGTAGCATTTACGATATTACCAAAATCAGCTTTTACATAAATGAAATATTTAATTCAAGCATTATTATTTGTACTTGAAGGTTTTGCTTCTTAAAATACTATGAAACAAAAAAATTGGTTGCAAGTAATGATTATTAAATTAATGTTCTGAATCATATTGATATGGGTTGATGATAGAGCAATTTTTGAAAAAATAAACATTTAAAGTAATAAGATTTACGGTGAAGCACCGACCGAAAATGGTTTCATTGCGGCCAGCTGTTGGTTTCCGCAAAGAACAATTGTTATTGTTCGCATCAATTAGTATCTCAAAATAGTTTTGCATATTCTATAAAAGAGGAAATAAATGATCCATTAAGTGATTATTCCTTTAGGAATATTAAATTTTAAGATTTAATAACGACGGACGTTCCTTCACTTAAAAAAAATAAAATTTTAAATTCACAGATGTTTTTAATTTGTGTTACATTTACCAACATTCAAGTACAACTCCTCTCAAAATTATTTCGAGTAACATTTTTGAAATTTAATTTCATAAAAATATTAAATGAGACTCGAAATGAAAGAATTTTGGGCGGTTGGATTATTCAAAAGATAAACCTCTGTAACTCGAGGACATGTGTCGTAAAAAGATTCAGTGATTCCACAGTTAAAGAACCATTTGGCAAACTCACACTGTTGGGACAACTGATCTGATCTTTCCTGATTTAAAATCCCATTTAGTAAAGGTTACAAAGAACAGGATTGGAAGTGAAAAGATAATCATTACAAAAGTAATCAAAGTAAATCTTTGCGTTCTAAAATGGAACAGTGATATTGCCCGGTCAGTTTCAAGCAAATTCAAAGACTGCAAGTGCGAAGTTAAACCTTTTTAGAAAGCGAACTGTAATTGTATGCATCCGAGAAATTAATAATATCTGAGCATTCGCTTTGGTTATAAATGAGCTGAAGCCTTTCGATGCAACGCTCTTCATTTAATGATAAGTTAACAAACCGATCGCTGCAGTAATAGTCATAAATTTTCTCCAGGTGTGTATTCATATACCTAAAGAAAACAGGTCAAATATCGGTACTTCTTGGACAGCCTAAAGGTTAAATTAAGGCATGAACACAATGGAAATTCGCTGCTAATTTCAATTTCAGTGCTACATGAAATATTCTCATTGTGTTCCGTGAAAAGTGTAAACATAAACCTGCACTGCGCACTAATACCCCGAACATTTCTCTTGTAAATTTCATAGGTTAAGCAAGGAGCTCTTTCGACTAATTGATTAAAAGGAGTGCGGAACAACTGATATCCCATATTGTCATATTTCCTCAATTTCAATCCTTCTTCCAACACATATCGTTCACTTGCTATATCACATCGCCCTGCACTAATTTCATTTTTCAGATTCCATTAATTTCAGAGAATTAATATAAGTAGTACATTGGGTAAAGGAATCTTTTAAGTCTAAATCATTCATTAAAAAAATTCGGTGCTTACTCATCTAATTTCGTTCAAACTAATCTCTTCTAGAATTATTTAATACTACAATAAAAACTACACATACCGCCCAATGATTTATTAATTTTGGAATCAGTGAAATTTAACTGTGGTAAATCTGAATTGAGTTTTCGTAAATCGCAGGAGCTTTGATTGGAGTTTAGAAGTAGTTCGTAATATCTCTGAATGACCTAGAAATTGCATTTTAAAAAGTGCTGTCAAAACAGAAATTAGCATAGATATTAAATTAAACATTTTAAAGCATTTTAAAAGATCTGCTACTCGTACTCAGAAATTTCTAAATAATTTGTGTTTATTGTATTCAAATAAGTGAGGTTACTTACTTGCCAGGTATTTATGTGATCAGAGATAAAATGAACTAATAATTACTACTTGATAATTGAGTGGAAAACCTGATAGGCAACAGGACATGTTTTATTGTATTCATCGGTGAGGCTGCAATTAAGATACCACTGCACAACGCGACATTTCCGATCTTTAATTTCGTTCTGCTCATATTCCTAAAGATTTGAGGAATTCAAAATAATAGAATTCCTCATTTAATAGCACTTAAAGTTCTAACTGCAACCACAAATTGCAAGGTTATTTCATTAAAATGGATTTTGATCTTTAAAGTAGAAATTTTTCACTGTTGAAAATCAGAGCAAAGTTATCGGCGATGTGCGGAAAGAGCTTTGGATGACAAGAGATGTTCCTTCAGTGCTTTTCTCTTTTTAGTCAATTTTCTTGATTTTTAGTGAAAATTGAAAGCATCCGTTGTGGATGACGTAACTCTCGCCTTAGTCTCTCCCGTAGGAATTCTCCAAATTACTATCCCTCCAACATTAAATGCTTCGCAAAGAAGGAAATGGCTAACGGATAATCGATAACACTTACTGCACTTCTCCGACTAGTAGGAAGAAATAATTATCAATTCATTCAACAATGATAAGAAAAGAAATGATTGCAAGTATGAGTTATGATTTTCTGATTAAACATATGATTTACTGAAGAATTGATAAAAGATCAGGCTGATTATTAAGAGGTATGAAATAGGAATTGTTAGAAAGTCATTAGGAAGAATAGCAACCTCAATATAAAACTTAAAAAAATTAAAGCAGTTAGAAAATAAATTTGAGACTAACACTTCGGAAAAGGATCGTTTCTTGATCGGATTGAAAAATGCTATTATGGAAGCATTCCGGGGAATATATAAAGTAGTCTTGAAAACTAGTTAAACAAGCGCGATGTTCACGTAATTGCTTTTGGAAATTACTGGAACATATCTCGGTGAAAAAGTACTCTGACTGAGTGTTTAATATTCTGAAATTTAGAATTTACACAAGCACATTGTTTACTCGTTTTCAGAGTTACAATTATATACTAACAAACTTTATTTCAGTTTCAGAACAGAATTCTCTGAAGAGTAGAGAAAGCAAATTATGAAAGTTGATAATTCTGTTATTGTGAAAACGTAACTGATTATTTGTATTCAGAGAGAAGCATATCTAATGACTTTATCCATCAGTTGTTGGAGGAGGACATCTCACATGAAATATTTCAAAAATAAAAGAAAGGAAAAACAACCTGCAATTCACTTCAACCTCTCTATTACAACTCTTATACTCGTCGTATAATTTACAAAATGTCGATGGTGCAGCTATAAATGGTTTTTCAAAAATGAATTGTCCAAAATTAACTTTATCGATGAATGGAGCCAGACATTTCTGGACAACTCGTTGTTCTGTCACAAAGTCGCAATGCAGTAATTCACTGCTATTTCTTTCTACAAATCATTACAATTTCACCGCCCAATATTTGACTGATAGTATTTGATTGAATCAATTAATGTTCCTCTTATTAGTCGTTTGTGTGGAAAATAAAAAAATGAAAATTTTACCATTAAAAGTTAAAATATTAGGTATAAGAAGCAGAAAGATAACGATGCGCATAGTTACAACAATCGAATAACACCAGTACATTGCAACACCAACGTTGAGAACCAAATGGCAGGTAGAGTTGGTCGGTTTTGAATTTATTATCTCTTTGACCTCATCTCTTGAACATAGCCATAACTGCATATTGTAAGGTCAAATTGTGCGCCGGTTAAGCAGAGATGGTGCTTGTAGAGAAGTACTTGTAGATTGTTATTATGAACTTATGAGATCAGACAATGTTGCGGTCATTGTGCATGAATTTGGATTGAAGTAACTAGTAATCATTGTAATGGTGGAAAGGTTACGATTGATAACGAAACTTTCTCATTTCCTTCTCACACCACAAGTATTTCCGGCGGATGACCACTTTCTGCACGGTCATATGCTGGACATCCCACATCCAACTCTATCAATAACAACTCAACAGCTACTACACAACAGAAAAAGGCTCCAATATTTTCCTATTTCGTCATTGCTATTCACAGCTTTCCAGTTGTTCCGATGTTAACAATTCCTTTCCTAATTTTGTAATATTAACGAAGCTATCATAAATATCAGTGAAAATGGTAAGTTAAAGCAAGAAAGTTTCAATGCTTCCATCCACCGATTGATGGGTTGATTTAATTTCTTGAACACTTCATGACTTGAATAACAAATCCGAACTCATCTTTGAACAGTCGAACTTGATAAATTTGACTGTTGCTTACAATGACCTTATATAGGAATCTCCGTACGTAGCACTAGTAACTGTTATTTTCGCATCTTTCTTTGATTCGTTATATAAGCGCTTGTGACCAGATATTTACATCTTTCGTTTGGTTAAGCTTTACACGCACTGTTTCAATTAACCTTTGAGTAATGAGAGAGGACGTGGAAAAATCATACAGGGGAAAAAACAGAATGTAAAATATTTAAACTCATTTCAATGCATTAGTGAGTTCTTCCTCATCGACAACTATTTTCTATGGTCAGTTTAATTTGTTTCTTCATATGCTCATCAATTCTTCAGTTATGTATAATCCAAACCACCTGCATTCACGCAACTTTACAGTTCGGATCCCCTGTGTAACACCACACGTAACCGACCATGTCCAACACCGTATGCCTGCTGCGCCTATCCACACGCTACATATACCATCTCACAAAAACATCATTCAGGTTCGGAGGCGAGTAGCAAAAAGAATCGGATGCCGTATTTGTTCGTGCAAGCATCGTTGGATGAAAGTGACTGTACATAGATGTGTTGTGATCTTTTGACTCTTCGGGATTAAAGTTTACTTCTTCTACTTTTTGATGATGTGAATAACACTTCTTTCCTCATTTTCCGCTAAAAGCTGACATCTTCCTAGTCATCCATTTTCTTTTGCACTCACGTAAAATCATAATTCAATAGAGTTAAGTTGACGTTCAGAATGTTCGTGAAGTACACCTTACTCGTATTACAAATTTCTTATTTTTCCTACTTGAAAGCTGTTGACTGCTTCATATGCTAATGTGGGGATTGATTTGCGGTATGGTAATGGAGACATATTTGTTGCGTTCGTCGATGAGTATCTTTCACACGTAAAATAATGACTGATGGAATTTCGTCTCATCCAAATCCAATGTTTTCATATATTTCACTTCACAATCTGTATTCAAATATATTTGACCAGTGAAAAGCGCCAAGGAGTGGGAGAGGACATCTTTTATTTTGCCTAACTCACAATTACAGAAGGTAGCAGTCATGTGTAATTGTGAACTAGAGTTTCACTGCTTTATCATCGTCCGAGTACTTATCTTTATAACCTGATTTCAATGATATTTAACTATTCAGTTGTTTATTTTTTAGTAGTCTGTTATTCAGATAACATTTCTTATTTCGGTATCCAATATTTTATATTCAATTTAATCTCAAAATATACTTTAGAGCTTATTAACAGTGATAGGTCCAATTTTCGGAAGTTGGACTTATCATCTCTAATATGTGTCACATATAAAGTTACACTGAGCTGTATAGTCTGGTTGTTTTATTTCAATGTCCTTAGAAGAGGTAAGAATCTTATGCGTGGTATATATATATAATCTTTTCCAAGAACTTTGAAATAAAACAACTGGACTACACAATATCGACTGCTTTACAGTGATAGCTAATTATGGTTGCCAAGAAAATCAATTTATTGTCTCTTTCTTAGGAAACTATCAGACGGATTTCCACTAATATCTTCTTATTCTGTGGAGACTAATTAATACCATTTATTGCAACCTTTCAATGGATGATAATTTTGTATTTGTAGTGATTTTAATTAATTTAAGGAAAACAGTCCATAGTTGGACGAACAGCAATGCTTTCTGGAAATACAGGCGGTCCAAACAAAACTTGCCAGTTTAAATTGGTCTTGTTGGGTGAAAGTGCGGTTGGTGAGTGTTTTTGTATTTTAATACTGTTGTACATTCAGGGAAAAAGCTCTTTCTGTTGAGCCAAGAGATGATGTAATACCGTGATGCTGATGTTTTTGATATTTTTCAGACGAAAAGTATCAGATTTTCAGGGAAATCATCATTGGTTCTAAGATTTGTAAAGGGGCAGTTTCATGAGTACCAAGAATCGACAATTGGCGCTGCATTCCTCACTCAGACTGTTAGCTTGGATGATACCACGGTGAAATTTGAGATATGGGATACTGCAGGGCAAGAAAGGTATCTGATTTAGAATACACTAAAAAGAAGCTCGCTGTGTTGTATTTTCTTTGTTTTCCTTGACTTACTTTTCGTATTTCAAATTACAAAAATTATTGGGTTTCTTTTATAAAGTGACATTTAAAAATACTTAATTTGGTAGCGACTTGGTTGCCTTTGGTCATTATATTCTGGGATGGCAATTATATTCTGGATGTAAATGCCAATTTTAACGTGAATCTTCCTTAACGGATTGTATGACTGGTTTGGATGATAGTGTAAAAGATGCATGAAAGCAGGATTGATAATAATGTTTGCTGACAGATGTTTTATTTATCCTGATAATTCCTTTTGTAGATATCATTCATTAGCACCAATGTATTACCGCGGAGCACAGGCGGCAATAGTTGTATATGATATTACAAACCAGGTAATTTTACATGGAAATACAAATCTTTTTGCTCTAGTAGAGTAAAGCGCATAGTATTTGGCCCCATTCTAATTATATAAGCATAGTTAGTTTTAGTATTAATTTTATTAGTGTTTAACTGTCACAGAAGTTAGTGGTAGCATTTATTGAAATTTTTCTTTCACTGTAATATTTGCCTCTGTATCCAGTGGTGTGTGAAAATTCAGGCTCAGGGTACTTAAATCTTTCTGCACTTTATCATGATGATATAAAACGTGGTGGTGCTGCATCATAAGTGCTTGTCGACAGGCATTATAGTATTAACATATGATTTTTGCATTTAATGGAAATAATCGTAGGAGGCAGTCTTGACGCATTAAGAATAAATATCTGTTAATAGTAAGTAAGTTGCGTGATAGTGCTGACATATGACATGAAGTTTCACAAGTGATATAGTGCATATTTAACCTTTAAATTACAGGAATCATTTGCGAAGGCAAAAAATTGGGTAAAAGAATTGCAACGGCAAGCCAGCCCGAACATTGTAATTGCTTTATCTGGAAATAAAGCTGATCTTGCAAACAAACGAGTTGTTGAATATGAGGTTTTTTTTTTATAATTTCTATGGTTGGGTTCATGTTCGACAGGATTATAGTGTTAACATATGATCAGAAATTTTGTATCGAATGGAAATAATCGTAGAGGACTTATGTTCTTTTTTTATTGCACAGATAGTATGATTTGGGGATGGAAGTTCTGATTTTGGTCTGTTATTTGGTTCGTCCCGCAAAAAGTTAATTTACTGAATCTTCTGTGTTGCAACGGCTTGTGGTACGTGTATGTCGGAAATAACTGTTCGCATATTGCTGACAGTTAAAGAAATGAAATTTTTATGTTGGAATAATTGAGTGCCAGTTTAAGAGATGTAAAGGACGATTCCCGTGAAACTATCATCGTTATTGTCATATGGCTTTTGTAAATGTAATTACAGGAAGCTCAAGCTTATGCAGAAGATAATGCGTTGTTGTTCATGGAAACCTCAGCGAAAACGGCGATGAATGTAAATGACATCTTCCTTGCGATTGGTTAGCTCTTTAGTTGCTGAATTTTATTTTTTATCTAGAATATCTTAAATTTTGAAAAATTTCAGCTAAGAAACTACCAAAAGGTAATGGAAGTGGTGGTGGTCCATCAGGACGTGGTCATGAAGGAATAGATATTGGCCAAGAGGGTCAAGGTCAAGGTGTAAGCTCTGGTTTATGCTGTAAGTAATGCAGTCGCAATGTCTAACACTAAAGTAACAACAAGAAAAACGCATTTTGCTCGATTCCTCACAACGAATGAGTAGCGTTTGCTGGCCTCAATAAACATCAGCCTTTTATTATTATTGATCAAAGAAGTTTGATACATTTTGAAAATTCTACATTCTTTTCAGTTATACATTTCAGAGCAGTCAGAAAAGCATTTCATTTTTGGTGCTCTGAATTTTCAGTTTATTTACATAATATTTTAAGTTCAAAAAATTATAACCTTCCTTCTAGGTTACTATACACCATCCATACGTTCGCAATAACTGTTTTCCGAGGGCAAAAATTTTGCAGTTATTTTTTGTTTGGATAGGTTTTCAGTGAAGGTTATGTCTATAACTTGGCGTGCTCTCAATTTCATATAAAATATTTTTGTATGTTTCTTTTCTTGTTTTTTCTTAAAGAATCCATAACTATTAGTGGAGAATATTTTTTTAATATCAAATATTTGCTGCTGTAGCCCTTCTCGTAAAAGTGGCGAAGTATTTCTGGAATTGGCATAAACTAACCATTAGTGATAGTTTTTAAAGTTGACAAGTTTGCCAATCTTATCAATGGATTTTATTTCCTCTAATTAAACTTATCTTTGAATATCTTCATTTTTCTTATTTCAGCTGTCATGCTGGAATGTTCCAGTGAATCTTTTCCAGTGAACACTATTATTACAAGTCTAATGAGGTTTAGGAAACTTTTGAAAAATTCAGGAAGCTATACTTTTTTAAATTCATGCATCTTTATCTTGATTTTAATTTTAAGAATTATAAAAACTTTCTAAGAAACTATGCTTTGAGAGTGGTATTTTTCATATGTATTATGGAAGGTGGGAATTTAATTTAAAAAAAGGAAGATTTCTTAAGGTGAGAAATGCGCATACTTTTGAAGTTTGCTTTGACATGTTTATTCCAACTGGTGTTGTGATCATCGTTTTATGAAATATATATTTTAAACCCAGATAAAAAGTGCTCTGATTTTTATGTTTTTGTCGATTGTGGTTACCATGACCTGCCGTTGCTTGTTGTTTTGAGTGCGTGATTCGCAGTTCTTATAGGAAGGTTATTCTGAGATCACACAAGAGTACATTTCTTGCCAAAGAGTTCGACAGGGGGGTTAGAATACTGTGAGACTTTTTAACGTACTTTAGGAACCGTGGAGCCGTAGTATTACTATTTCAGGCGTTAGATTTGCTTGCCAAAGTTACCAGATGGTGGCTTTCTTTGCAGTAAATTTTTGTTTGGTTTTTTTAGTGTTTCAGTAAGGAACGTTTGTATAATGTTTACGAGGGCATCCAGCGAGGAACGCCATAGGATGGCCGTTCGAAATGCGGAGCGCGTATATATTTTAAGAGAAGAGCAACCTCCATTCGAAGCAGCGGTTAGCTGTTTATCCTCTACTAATTGTTAGTGGGACGTGGAAGCGATTTATTTGCCCTTAATCATGTCGAATTTGATTTTAGTTTTTTAATTCCCAGTTTCTCGGTTTTTCTTTTTAGTATTCCTGTCATTTGACCAGTCAAACTGACAGTTAGGCATAAAGAAGGGATTTCATCCGTCTAGTATGCTATTACATTACGTCGTTTTAGGAGGTTGCTTGCATACTAAAATATTTGCCCATCATTTCTGCCTACAAGAATTCTTATAAAAAACTACCAAAACGACTTTGGTTTACTTTTTCAGGGTAATTTAGAATGGAAACAGGGTTGTTGGGATCCACGTACAGTTGGTTTATCAATCGACTCCACTCCAACAAGTGCTCGAAGTGTTCTAAGGCTCACCAAAGAAGTATGTTGTTTGTTTCATATATGTTTAGATGTTGATCTTTATGACGTTGTTGTATGTATAACATCTTGCGTAATTACTCTATTTTATTTTTTGTAGATGAAAGAGCTTAAAAGAAACCCAGTAAAACACTGTCGAGCTGCACCGAGAGCCGATAACATTCATGAATGGACTGCAGTGATTAATGGACCGGAAAATACCGTTTACGAAGGTGGTACTTTTTTCGTGCAGATGTTTGTACCGCCAACATACCCTTTCAATTCACCCAAGGTATTTTTTATAACCTTATGGCCAGAACGAATGATTTTCATGTAGCAATTTTTTTGAACGAATGATTCATAAGTTTTCGTAAATGATGAGTTTATGCTAAAAAAGTTTTCTGCATATTGCAGGTGCAGTTCTTAACACGGATATATCATTGCAATATCAATCGTCATGGTGTTGTTAATGTCGATATATTACGTGATCGATGGAGTTCCTCAATGACAATTGCAAGAATTTTACAGGAAATAGTTACTCTTCTATATGATTGCAAACCTGGTACGCTCCGTTTTTTTGAACTTTTAATTTCTCTTCGATTATTATTATGTCGATTTAAATCTCTATCGTGTTACTTCATTTAGGCGATTAACAGTTCTTTTTTATTCGTTTTATACATTGTAAGAGTTATCCAAATGCAAAAGTTAGGTGAACAGTAAGCAATCCATCAGTTTTATACGTAGTAAAGTATTTCTAGAAAATGCTCTGCTTGAAAATATCGCGGAACAGTATGTGAACAACCGAAAGGAATTTGATGCTACAGCACGGGTATGGACATTACGATTTGCTCAATAATCTCTAATGTTGTTTAATTTGAAAACTGTCTTGTCTTTCTTTATTTCGTAGTAAATAAATATCTGATAAGTGATAAATAAATATTTGATTCGTTTTTTCATTTACTTTTCCCTGTTTCTAAATAAGTAAATGCTTGATCGATGCCAGCGCAAAATGTCTTTTATCCAACGATAAATTTCTTGTATACTAATTTTTTGAATTGTACATTCTGAAATCTTTATGGTCATATGCCTTGTTTTCTTTGATGACATTTGGACAGATTATCCACATGCAACATCTTTTCTTATTCCTACTTTGCACTTTTGTGCATCACCTCATTTAACACTAATTAATCGTAATAAATTTGTTTTATAACTTTGTCCTTCAGCATATACAAATTTGTTGTTTTTCCACGAAATATTTCAACACTTAGTGAATGAAATGTTTGTTTCATGTTTTCAGGAAGGTATGAACGACATATCATTTCCATGTAATAGTTGTGGGGTGCATTGAACCAAAGTGCTTGTTCCTATTTAATCTGAATACAATTTTGCAATGCAGCTTTGACGGAAGGAGGGATCTTTATTTTTTAGTAAATGCATACGAGCACTTTATCGACACTTAGTGTTAGCACTCTGTCTCTAAATATACATTCATTTTGGTTTAAGGGTTTCAGATATTTATATAAACTATCGTGGTAAACAGTCACTTCATTACGTTCAACAGTACTGTGAAACATCACATCAGAAATAGCAAATGAACAGCCTAGAAGGAGCACGAGTAGCTCTGCTGGCATGTGGCTGTTACAACCCGCCAACAATTATGCATCTTAGGATGTTCGAAAGTGCTCGTGATTTTTTGGAAGTTCGCTACGGGTGCGAAGTGGTTGAAGGAATTCTGAGCCCAGTTGCTGATTATTTTGGCAAACCTGACCTGTTGCCTGCAATACACAGGCAAATAATATCTTTTCAGCTTTTGATAGTTTTTGATAATCAGTTTGCTTATGTAAAATTGTAATTATTTCTTTGTTGGTCAAGAAAATTGGCTTTTGATTATCGTGACATGCTACATTTCTATATGTGATGATGCCTGACAAAATTTGGAACAATTATGTGAGGAAATTGATGAAGTTATCTTGTTTCTATTTGCATACGAAACCTTGCTAGTTATCAGTGGCAAAAATTACCGCAAAAAAATCAACATCAGTTTCTCAAAATATTTCAGGTATAGGATGTCGGAATTAGCAGTAAAAAGTTCAACGTGGATTCGAGCTGACCAATGGGAGTGTACTCAAAAACAGTGGACCAAGACACTTCTGGTTTTGCTACACTTCAAACAGATGTTAGATCGGAAATATAATAATGACACACGGCTGCGTTTGATGTTGTTATGCGGTGGTGATGTTGTGGACTCTTTCAAACGATTAACAACTGAGGGAGACTATCTGTGGGATCCCCAGGATGTTTGCGCAATTATACGAGATTTTGGTATGTGTAGCTCTAAATCGAGTACAGTTCTACTTGAAGTGCTTATTTATAAAGACCGGAGAAGTTCCGTTCACTCTTTTAAGGGAACTGTGTATATTTGGCATTATGCGTAATGACTAAAACAAATATTAAAGTATTTTTTAGATAGGTAAGATTACAGGCTTAGTGGTACTGGCGAGGCAAAATTCAGAACCAATGAAGACTTTAAGTCAACTTGGTTATAATGGTCAATCATTGGCGAACGTGTTTGTTTTCGAAGATACTGCTTTACCTAATGATATAAGCTCTACGCGTTTACGAGCTGCAATTCGACGTGGCGAATCGATCAAGTATTGTACGATGGATTCAGTGGTGGATTACATTAGAAAACACCAGCTTTATCGTGTCAAGAATAATCAGGTCGCAAACTGTCCTTAGTAAGCTATATTTAAATTGTCATTATGCACTGTGTCTTTGTATTTTGCTGTGTTTGTATGGATATTTTTAATGTGCAGAAGCGAATTTAGTTAGAGTATCTAATTCCTATCCATCAATATCATCAGTTAATCATTTATCGGAATATTAGCACAAAATGTTTGATATTCTCATAGCAAGAACTCTGCTTATTATTACTGATTTATTCTGTATTATTTCAGGAGATTGACAATTGATAAGACAGTTTGTCCGTTTTAGGTTTTTAATCATGTTATCAGCGTTTGATTCTAATATATAATCACTCTTATTCTTGTCAAGTTGTTTAGTCTGACCAAATCTTATGTCTTTCATTTGATTTAAAGGTTTTCTTATCTTTTTGAAGCACTTAATGAAAATTGTTGTATAAAATGCTTTTCTCGACTAAAAAATTTTGCTATGTGTAGTAAGCGAATAAATGTGAGTTTTCTAGTATTTTAAACCTTTGATAACGGATGATTTTAATATTGTCTTTAACGGCTAATTTATGCTACCAAGTGGATTTATGACTGTTTCAGGAATTCTTTAAATTGATGATTTTCATATTGGTATTATATATATATATATTATATATATATGCGTGTGTGTGTTTTGTTATTAATATGGAAACGCAGATAACTTTTTTCCTTTTATTGTAATTTCTTCTCAAAAAATACGGGTTTTTGTCATTTCTAGTGTACTCAAAAATTTTTTGTTATCTCACTTGCCACCACTACTTAATTTTCTGTAAGCATTTTGAAAGTGCTCTAACATTTTTCCTTCTTTGTTTTACATTTGAATGAAATTTTCTAAGTACTGTCTAAGGTGACTTCAGTTTTTAATTAACAGACAAAACGAAAGGATTGTTTTATGCCCCATTTTACCATAGTTTGTAACTGAATGTTGTTAACGTATTATAATTATTTTTTAATGGCAATAAATATATGTTTCATATTGCTTAGAATGTTTTAATTCTTTCGGTTCTCTTCATAATTTATTTTTTTCATTTTTAGATCTGGCCATCCCTTTCACTGTTGGTAGGTACATTTTGAAGAATATTTACGAGATTTTTTGTCACTTGTTTCAGCGAAATTTGTTTCATTTTAGCAGCAAATTGTCATGCCTTTCGCATGACAATGGCTGATAACTTGCTTGCTTTATTGCTGGTCTCTGAACTGCTAAAATGCATGGTCGTGGAGATAGCTGTCAGTTCTATAAAAATCATAAATATTACCTTTCTCCTTGGAGTAAAATCATGCTCAAAGATATGGCATAGTATCTAAATTGTTTAAAATAACAAGACGGTTATGTGCAACCTTTTTAAGTAGTTAATGCTAGCAGGTTTGTCTGTTCAAAAAGCAGTTAGAGTTATTCAGATTTGCAAGTTTGGTCGATAAGAAGTGAATATATGTCACGAGAGCTATCATTTGTGTGAACAGTTAGTTTAATGCAGGAGGAGGAAGAATTCGTCTCAGACCTTGTGGAACAAGGCGTTCCCAGAGCTGAAGTGATGGTTAGTGGTCAGGAAAAGTTATAAATATCTTGTTAAGTTCGATTATATATATAGTTAAACATTAAGTCATAGCGATATAGTTATTGCAAGATGAAAGTTGACTGTAAATTCTGTTTTTGTGTAAATTACAATATTTTGAATTTAACACGGAAATGAAATGGAAATGCTGCAATATTATTTTGTTTAAGTGACGAATCAATCATAAGGAGGAGGAGGATTGAAAATTGTACATTTTTGAAGTTCTAACAGTACAATAGTCATATTATCTGTTCCATAATATGTTCAAGTTGTTCTGCATTATCAGGAGGATGTTGAAGCTTATTTAAAGAAGGAGGGTAATATCAGCATAGATGAAGGCATCAAGCGTTTGGAGGCAGTTTATAGAAAGTACAAGCAGGTCGAACAGCAATTAACTGAACAGAAATTACGGTACTATTTTATTTAAATATTTGCTTTTTGTGTATTTTTGTTATTTTTTATTAAATAAATTATTCATATATTTTTGTTATTTTCTTATTTATTCAGTCTCGGAAAATGACTCATTCTGTTTTTTCCGTGAACATCTGGTCATGTAATTCTGATTGTAAATTCTAGTTATGATAGGTGTTGGGAACGTTTGGGGGTTGAGAAGTTTGTATTGTTTGTAGATCCACAACAAATTATACTTTCCAAAGGGTTTATTGGGAATCAGTAACGGAAGAGTAAGCGACGGAACAGTATTTGAGGAGCTTAATAGTACAAGATGGTTATTATATGAAAGGGAGCAGTTAGTAATTGAAGATGAGATTGAGGATGTGGAGGGTTGATGAAATGGAGTGATTGAGGAATCCACGGTAGGTAATTCGTGTGAGCCCCAAAAGATGAAAAAAAGAATAAAAAGCGAAAGAAGCAGAAAACCTCCGATCCTATCTCATCGGTATATATACCGCTGTGTGCGGGAGGGTTTGAGATTACAGCAAGGAGTAAGTTATAGCACACAGTGATGAGTAAGGAAGCTTGTTTATACTCAAATGGTGGTGAAATCATGGTGAACTGAGATTGTAAGACTATGTCCAAACACAAAGGATTTATGGTTGAGGTTTAAGCAGATCAAAGATCGTGTGAGGTTAGTGTTGCTTTGTTAGCAGTAAAGGAGACTGGCACACAGTTAGTGGCTTTGTGAAATTAGGGTTAATTACAGAAAAAAGCTTGTAAATGATGTAACCCATTTCGCCTTTGATAAGATGTTGAAACAGACTACAACATACAGGACATATAGATGTAACAATCCTCTGTTGATTACATGACGAAATCTTAGGGATTTTTATAATTTGTGTTAGGTTTCTCTCGGGTTTCCCGGCAGACTTTAGGAGAGGAAGACTTCTGGTATAGGAACGGCGGTTATATCTTTTATCTGCAACAGTTGATTCTACTCCTTGCATTACCTAATCTGTTCCTGTAGCATGGTGTTTTATTACAGTGCTTTGCCTTATGGTTTTGATAACAAAAATAATGTTTTAACAGTTGTAATATGGTATACTATATCAATTTATCCACATAAGTGGATATATCTTCACTACTATTAATATATGCTTTTGTTCATGTCTCTTTATAGATTAGTTTCGAAGCTTCCGGATTTGAAAAAGTCGGTCGAAGTTGTCAATTATTTAGAAGAGAAATCGGTATACTGGTTTTCTACTTTATTTTATTCTCCTGTGCTTTTTTTTTCACGATTTTTTATGATCCGCCATCAACCTGTTCCTTAAATTTGATTTATGTTTTGAAGTTTTCTTGAATCTCTTATAATTTTTCAGAAAAAAAAGCAAACCGTGGAAGTGACACATCTGCTCAGTGATCATGTTTACCAGCGGGTGAAAACAGATTCTCTCGATAAGGTAGTCGAATATATTTTAGTGGTTCATTTGTTTATATTTCCGTTTATTTGAATAAATCGTAGAACAAATTATTAATTGAATTTGAGTTCGTTTAACAGTACAAATTAGTTCAGGTGTTTCTTTGGCTTGGTTCTAATGTCATGGTGGAATTCAGTCTGAGCGAGGCGCGATGCATACTTGAAGATAATTATAAAAGCGGTAAAGTCTCAACTGTCTATTATGTGACAAATTCAAGTTAATCTTCCTCTATCATTAAATTATTTTATGAAAATGTCGGCGCTACTTCACTGGTGAGAAAGTGATGAATCCAAAAATACCACAAATATTTTTGGCTTATATAAAATGTGACACAGGTTATTCTTTCTAGTTAATGGATATTCTAATACTATAAAATTTTTTTTCAGCAAACGATGGAGTGACGAAGTACGAGAAAGAGTTAGCATTCCTTAAGGATCAGATAACGACAACGGAAGTCAATATGGCCCATGTTTACAACTATGGTATTCGAAAAAGAGCAGGCCGATAACTTTTTCGGCATATTATATCCATGTGGATTTCAATCAGATGTTAACAGTGTGAAGTTTTTTTGCGAAACATGTCTACAGCATATTCCAGCTGATTTTACAGCTAAATAACACTGTACTTTGAAATAAATGTTTCGCGCTGTAGATTTTCTAGCATCTTACTGCAGGCATTATTTCTGGACTCGATTTTAAGTCGTGTTATATCTGCATAAACTTTCCAGTAAGTTGTCAATTAGGTTAACATACTGCAAGTAATAACACACTTCCCTTATGAGTAAAATTGACTGCTTCAGTAGTAGTGACCGGGGAAAAAGTTCTGAACCTAGTTCCATCGGCAGTGCTTGATATTTAAGCATAAGGTCCATCTTAGAATTCACCGTTTATGTAGGGCATTTATATTATAGACTATCTTTTTATAAAATGAGCTCTTGTACCACTTTACATAGATTAGTAAGGAGTCACTCTTGCTACTATCTCGAAATCTGCTACAGAACATTTATGTACCGAACTTGGGAGAACTTTATTCATACCAATAAAAAAGGATCACAGGAGCTTCAGTTATCTATCTACAATCTCTTTCAGCGGAAAATTACGTAGCATAAGGCGCTTCGTAGCAAAAGGGAGGAATGTTGGAAATTCAGCTTTCAAAAAAACCTGATGATGTGGGGTAATGGGAAAGATTTTGATGCTATTTTTGGTCTTCAGAATAAGTCTACAAATGCAACACCTAAGTATTTCGTACTTGCCACTTACAGAAACGTTCGTATAAGAAAAGGTATAATTTGGAGAATAAAGAACAGAAGAAAATGTACATAACACCTTGGATTCAGCAGTGTTTTTGTGGTCAGTTCATATTTCCAACTCAAATTCTCTGCGGGAAGAAATCTATTATAGTCTGCAGGATGAGAACTTTATAGGAACCAAACCGGCATATTACAGGTCTTGACGTCAGTTGAATGAACTTCATACAGAGAGTTTGAATCGGAAAAATGGATGTGGGATTGGGAACAAACAAAAACATTACCGAGCTAAGTAACAATTTTAATACGTTATTTTGTTGAAGTAACGATGATTTCCAGTGTGGCGATTTGTGGGGAGAATGTATGAAACTGGAAAAGTTGTAAAATCGTATAAGAAACAAAAAAAAATACAAATTTTTAGAAGCAATTTTTGGATGTATCCGTTATGTTTTTGCATCCGTTAGTGCCAAGTAGTAACTGTTACTGCAGGAGTTCCTGTGTACTCATGATAATAAAATTCATAATCCATAAACTAAATACAAGAATGCAAATGTGGAGAGTTTGTAACAATAGATAACAGCGGTATAATGCAAACAAAAAAGTGATGGCAAAACGTTATGAAATATCACGGGCTCAGCATAAAAAATACAAATGTAGTGCATAGACAAGCGAAACAATAGACTTATGGGCGATGAAACCTGAAAAGATTTATTATCTGATAGAAGTGGCTAAAAGCTTTATGTTACCATTACCGTATATTAAAAGATTTCTTTTACACTTTTTATGTAAAGTGAAGAATAAAACTGAAACAGGCTACCTACCGTGTAAACATGCGGCTTTCTTCATGTACATCCATTTCTGTAGCCTTGAAATCGTTTAACTCCTTCCTGATCAATGCCTGCAATGACGCTGTTTGAATTATTCTACCAAAATCAATAGGCTATATAAATAATTAGAAAAGGGTTCTCCTATGCAACAAAATTTTTTAAACCTTATCAACTGAAGTTAATCTTGTCCAAGGCTTGTCTGCTTTTCGATCATATGCTTCTGCTTCTGTTACTTCCACATAATCATTAAATTTGATTATCTGTTTATCTTTCAGCTCCTGTATTGTTGGACGAAAACTGAGCTGAAAGAAACAAATATCCACCATTTCAATTTAATTTTGCCCGCACAAATACCTATTAAATATACTAGTAAATTACAAGTATGAAACAACTGAAATTAGCATTAACCTTACGCAACAGCACTTTACGCGTTTCATCCATAGCCATTTTAGAAGAAATCGAAGCATCTTTGGCTCTCAAAATATTTCGTTGCTCTAGTTCTTCAACAGAAGGACGTTCACTCAATTTCCTGAAAATTCCACCCATGTGACTGCGAACATTATTGAAAAATAAGCTTTCAATCAATTACTACTAAAAGCTTGAAATTACTAACAAAGTGTTTCATACAAATATATTAAACAAAAGGAACCTTTCCAGCTTTATACTTGCTTTGTGCATCAGTCGCCGTCTATCATCGGATGTTTGGTTTGGAATGTCATCGATAGGATCGGGGATATTTAACATCTTCGCAAAAGTATCCTTTCTGGTTACCCGTAATGCAAAACTTGCTGAAAATGCTGTTGTTAAATACAATAAAATAAAATTAATCACAGTCTGTTCCAATCTTTTAAAATATAAAGCATACTCAGTGGAACATCCTCATCGTCTTCACTAGATAAAGGATATGGCACGATACGACTTGCAATGGCTGGATTCGTACTATAACCAATGCCATGACGTTTACTAAATCCATCATCACGATACTGAATGTCTGTATCACTATCGCTATCATCGGTTAATCTGGATGGCAACTTCGTTCCATTAGAGCTAAAATATGTCACACTGAGAAATCTCGTTAGAAATTAACATTTTTGGTTTTCGACTAATAGTATTCAAATCCCAAAAAAGTCTACCTTAATGGTTGCTCACGACCATCAGTATCTACTACTCCAGAAATCCTTCCGCACGATCGTTTTTTTTGACTCGGTGTTCGTTTCACAAGTCTGAATCTACTAGGTGCACCAGGCTTCTTTAGTACAGGTTTATTTGGTCGAGCTGACAGATCCGGTTCTTTCGCGACGATTTCTTCAACAATTGCACTTTTCATTTCTCTGGGATCCAACTGGAAACTATTGTATTCCTGATCGGTAAGTTGTTCACCATTTATACATTCTCTATTTTGATTAAGGTGATCGACTGCAAAAAAAAGCAAGGTAAATATTTTGTCCAGAAAAAATAACAACGTCGGGAAAATTTTAAAAAGTAACTAGTTTTTCACACTTTCAGAAATTACCTTGGGTTGCAATGGAAGCGGCTTCAAGCACCAAATTTCCTGCCGTAAGGTAACAACTATCATCTGTTTCCACAGCTCTGATATTCGTTAAATCACTTGCACTAGGCGCATCTCTGTGCTCAACGATTACAACCTTTTGAACTGGTGGTACTATTACTTCTTCAGTAGTCAACCGAAGAATATTTTCAGCAGAGCTTCGTCTGAAACCTAGGTGATAAAAGCTTTTCAGCTGAACTTGAAAAGAATCAAGTATAAGGGCAAATGCCGCATTAAATGATTAAAATCAGAGATTGAAGAAAGATTTTTCATGAGTTGTCTTACTCCTTTAATGAATCGAAATTTATGCGAAGAGGCTCTTGAGTTGGCAAGTTTAAACAGCTCCACTGTGTCGGCCTGTATGTATCTGCAGTAGGTTAAAGAAAAACACATTAATGTATTTAAGTACTCAATACGGAATGTTTTTACAGTAAATCATAAGCAAAAATTTAAGGGAATAGAATATTCCAAGTAACACACGGAAATTATATACACATATGGGATTAAATGTTCAAGTATTATTAATTATAGATATTTCAGCGACTCGAAAAGAGACAAATAAGATGACTGAGTGAAATGGTTTGTGTAGATCCTTTTGCCGACAGCTTACTAACTCCCTCGTCTTCAGCAAACCACAAAATTTTCGCTACGGCAGAATGTATGATTAATTGATTGACTAATCAATTGAACAACTGTTTCAAAGATTATAAGGGCACAGCTAATATCACAGTATCATAGTGTTCGTGCACTTTTTCACTCTATCTGCATTTCACGCTAGTGGAGAAAGCTTATATGAAAGCATAAATTCCCTATCACCTCATAATTCAATAATTTCCCTTCTCAACTACGGACCGCAGTACCAAACAGTGGAAAACAAAACTGATGCATCCAACCGCCAAATTAGTTAGATCCCAGCAAGTCATTAAGTGGATACTTAATTGCTAACAAAGTCGCAAGTAATATTTCGCAATCGCAACTGTACATTACCTGATTTAGAACTGTCAGTGACGTCCCTTCTAACACTATCACCAAGCAAACTCGTAATTCAAAAACACCTATGAAAAGCCTTTAAAGTAAATAACTAATGTAAGAGTAAATCCCTTAATTTTTTCGAAAGATAAACCAAATTTAATTAGTACTCAGACTAGGGACATGAATCTTTTTCGTCACCACAGATATTAAAATTTTAGCAAAATAATACTGATTCGACTTGCAATGTTTAAGCTGATCATTAATTGGAACTCTAGTATAAGTATAAAATACTTGCAACTGCGTCACTCGCAATCTTTTTAATGGATAAAAAATGCAAACTTAACTAGGTCATAACTATACTGTATTCCCATGAAAACAAGTACGAATTGAGAAGTACTAAAGAAGAAAGCTGCTCTGATCAAAATTTCCTTAACAGTTAACAAAAATTTCCTACCTGTTGTACAAAATAAAGGCACCAATAAAAAATTATTTTAAACAGTATAAGAATATTTTCCGAAAGTAAGAAAACCAACCATCAACATCCGGAACAGTGAAAAGTGATTCCATAGTGCTGAAAGATGTACGAATAATAGCAGGTGGAGAGTTTTCCTGTCTATGATCATTTGTAACTCGCCTAAAAAGCATTTGTTGTAATGTGATTAAGCTTGTAGCAAATATATATATATATATATATATATATAATATGTTACAAGTTTCAAAAGGCTGTTTTTATGGACATATCACTGTGCTTTGAATCTTTCTTTTCCTTTTATCTTTTTACATCAGGGAAGCTGCACTAGAATGATTAAATATCTTTACCTCGTGGTATTCATATCCTCCCAACAAACTACTCTATTGATTTTACTGTAATACAAAGCAGCAAAACAAAAAATGTTGGCGACACTAATGCACTTATCAAAATAAACTGGAATTTCAGCTGTGCAATGGCATAAGAAGTGCAAGCAAAATTTCATAGCCTTCTCCTAACACTAAAAGTATTTCAGGGATGCTTTCTTTCAAAAGCACTATAAAATCTCAAATTAACTTTTAAAAACATGAACTAACCGTAGTCGTTCTCTGTGATGCCTCTTTCGCCACTTCCATGGCCGAAAAATACGCAACCAAAATTTGCTTGATTTCAACGAACTGCTAAATACATGATAAGAATGTTTCTTGTGACTATATCGCGATCTGAAAAATCATCCTGCTTTTGAGTTTTGAAAGAGCAAAGCAAGGTCTTTAATTTCCTTCTCTTACATATTTTTTTGATTTATTAAATTAATTTTATAAAGCACCATTTCCAGGAATAACAAAAATTATGTTGCTCCAGAGAATGGTACGTTGAGATAAATTTTTCACCTACTTGCTAGTAGTCCTGTCGGGACTAAATTCCACGTCAACAGTTGCTACGTTCCCACTTGTCTGTTCAGAAACTAAAATAGCTTCATTTGGTGAGTTGGTCAACATTTTAAACGGTAGAATTGAAATGAAGTCATAAAAACTCATTATGGCCAAATACAATTTTTAGAGATTACTTAACATAAATATTTTATTGAAGTTCGACGAAAACTAAACAATTCACTGTTGCATAAACGGGATATATGTATTCCTTATATCACTATCCGTATCACAAAACACAGATCAATGAAACAATTTTTGTGAATATATTAAACGAGGAATAACTAGAGACTTTAGTTCAAAGTTAACTTCCGAGGTGAACGGCAAGATACATTTGGCGTTTTTTAAAACTATACGACGAAGCAATGGATATTACCTCCCGTATTTCTCGATTCATTCGTTTCCTTCTCTATGTCTCGTTTCGTCTCAAGTTGAAATTTTAACATACCATCATAAATTTGCTTTTCGAATATGTTGAAATTGCAATTGACCTGAAAATACGGGTCCTCATTTCATAATGAAAACCAGCTGTTACCATGAAATGAGTGCTGGGATAACAGTTTAGATCTTTGTTATCCTATTAGTTAGCTTACCTATAATGCAATAGTCTCGGTTTAGTTTAGTTCTTTTTTTTACCATTTTTTCAGATAATAATAACTGTTTTGGGAGAAATGAATGAGCACCTTAAAATGATAGTGAAGAGTTAGTTGGACTACCTCAAAGTTCCGACTTTGAGCTACTTTCACGTATATTGGAACAAGACCTGAAAATAGAAAAATTAGCGGTTAGTTACGATCAAAGTTGTAAATTGTAAAAAGAAATAGGACTAAAAATTAAAACTTAATAAAGTATGAAAGATGATATGTTCGTGATGTAAATAACAATGGTATGGTAGGTTGAGTTGGATTTTGGAAAGCAGAAAATAACCCAACAACCCAACCGTCCACGCATCTATAGATTAATATTCCCGATCTTATTCATCCGTCAAGCCTGATACACGCAACACTAGGTCCACAACCTGAATCACTATGCCACAAGTACTACCGTAGTTTTCAGGCTCATGCGACGAATATGTATTGCCCGATTTCTGTGAAAATGATTACTCATCTCCGAATCACTAAGACATCTGCTATGAGAATTACTGGTTGAAATTGCTCCTTCGCATATTCAGGTGATACAATCATTTATTCACTTGTCGAACCATAACATCAACTCGTCACTTTCTTACTCTTACTTCTTACTCCCTGTCTCTCCCTCTCTTTCTCTCTGTTGTTATTAGATATCTTAACGTCGTCAGATGACAACTGCAAGGATATTGAAATGATCAGTTGTTAACTCTAAATTTTATCTTCATCTATCGAAATGAACATATTTACGCACAACATTAGTTCTCGCTAATTTTTTAAGCAACAAATCATCGGATGAGGAAAAAGTGATCAAAATATGATTAGAGTAACATGAAGTGAAGTGCTTAGCAGAATTAAATTTTGAAAATAGGGATGAAACATAAAAATTTCAAATCTCCCGGGATGTTTTCAAAATTTTAATTACTACTTAATGTTTCATTAGGTAATGACTGTTTAACCACCTAACGAGTGGTTATTACAATTAGTCAACTTCTCAAATTGATAATCCCATCACCCTCTTTCATCCCTAAAGTGAAAATTTCGTATGTGTACTTTTAGGCAGAAAAAGTAACTGCCATAAAATAGTTTCTGAAGATTTCCAAAAATTGCCAAGAAAAAAAAACATTTGATGTGACAAGATGGAAATGTCAACGGAGGGAAAGCTATTACAGTGACATTATTTAGTCATTTTCACTGAATAAGATAACTATAGTTTGAAATCAGTTTAAAAGCTGTCAAAATATTTCATCTATTCCGTCATTCCCAAGGTAAGACAAACACTAATTACAATAATCAGTTAATAGAATAAAGGTAATAAGTAACAGTGAAGGAGGAGAGAGGGACGAGGCGACATTATTTGTGTTTGCAACTTGCAAGGAGCACTGCCATTGTCAGGTGCCTCATGATGGCAAGCAATGTAGAGATGTCCCACTTCTCGGCGCAAAGTGTACCTTCCCTGATGCACAATACATCTCTACCTGTAATCGCTCACTACTCATCTTCTGGTGATAAACTCGAAGATACCTGGGTTGTTTTCATGAAAATGCATGATTCACCCCATCCATCCAACACTATTTTTTACCCCTAAGATTCATCAATTTGAGAAACTAAAGCGGCTTCTTTAGAAAAATTAGCAAATTTTATTTCATTCATTTCGTTGCGTAAAGTTTTCTTCTTTCATATCACATACATATGTAAAATTCATGGAGTGAATGTCTTTTTCAAGAAATAAACACGTTTCTTGGAGTTTTTTTTTTCTGAAAAGAAAATAACTAATTACCAAATGATGGAACACTTGAACTGGAAGATTTGGAAAATTCTGCTTCTTTTGGTTTCTTCAACTTCGACAATTCAATATAGTGATGAAACGGCAAGCGATAAAAGAAATCTCCAGTAACGAACAGTGTTAAAAGGGGTAAACCTGAAAAGTCATCACTGATTGTTCCATAATTTCGCACCTTACAAGAATTTTCATGAATTATACTTGAGTGTATACTGAAAGGTACTTTACAAAGTTTAATTGTGACGTAAGTGAACTATAGAGTTTAATCACGGAAATGAACTGAAATTTTTTAACTCGGAAAAATAGTAAGTTGCAGTAGTTATTTCCACTAATGATTTCCTATTTAAAAATTAAACAATTTCCTATTTTAAAGTGCATCGTTCTAAAATCAGAACGAAAATGGTTACAGCTTAATCTAAACTACTATTTTCGATATTCCTTCTGAATTGTTGTTCAAACGCCGACCTGTTCAGTACTTCAGAAGTTCTGGAGTACTAGAATGCAGCGCAAACGCAAATGCAAATTTCTAAATTTCATCAAGAAAGTCATGAGTTTATGCAGAACTATACTCGATGGTAAAGGGTTTACCATTGACAACTGAACTTTGGCTGTGAATGAAAGGTTTGTAGATATAGCGAATTCTGACGATTTTTTTTTCCGCTGAAGAATTAATTTCGAAATGTTATATCTTAAATGCTAACTTTTGCCCCTTCCAACTTCTCCCATGCCTTACGTAAAAAGAAAACCTTTTGCACCTTCTGGATCCAAAGAAACCTTTATTATAAATCCTAGAAAATTATAACTTGTTTTTAAGCAACAAAACTGATACATTTGTTTTTTTGATATCTGTCATAACCTGCAAAAACTTGATAAACAAGCTATATTTTTATTGACTTTTCATATAAATGAGGTTCTGGTGAATTTAAAAATAAAAATTGCATTAAGATTTAATTCCATCCATCCCATTATAATAGCTGTACTATTGGATATACTATTTGACATAGTCTGCTACCATGAAAATTAGATTCAAAATCAACTTATCACCTTAACCGTTCAAAGTATGTAAAAAGAATTTAACTTTTAAAGTAATTAGAGAAGACTTAAATTACGCATCTATTATTGACAAAGTAGATATAAAAATCTCCCATTTACATACAGCTAGTTTCGTTTCAAAATTTTGACCCTAGCACGTAGATGATGAGAGGGAACCGATTTGCCTAATAATCAGCAACGACATAGGCAGTTGTGCTGAAGGAATAAAGAATCCATAGATGCATCTTGGCCTATAGAGTTATGACTGAATGCAGCACGTGAGTGTACTGCATCCAAGCACACATCCTAGCGTTATCATATTGGATAACATTGGAAAAGCAATATTTTCTACAAAGTAACGAGTGGTAAACATTTTATAATTAATCCAAAATATAAAGATGAAAACCTAAAATTTAACCAAAAATATTGACAACAGCGCCTCAAAAACTCAGTGAAAGGAATGCAGGTTTTCTTTAATGAAAATGCATATTCTACATTTGCTATAACAAATGAATCGTGTTCCATTTTGCAAATTACTTCTTCGGGATAAACGAATATATAGAAGTTTGCGCCAATGGCAGGACGAAGTCAGGAACGAGATGAGAATGTGAGATGTGAAAAGGAAATGTGAAAAAAGGAAAAATGGATAACAGCAATAATATTTACCACTAGAACAGCGCGTGGTGAACATAAAATCTCGTTCGGTGAATGGGTGTCGTATTATATTGGTTATGAAATCACAACCGGAAAACTGGAAATGACTGAAATGGAAAAGTCCGAAAATATTACCTCTTGGTCCAATGATATTGAGAAACATTGCATGTTTGGGCTTTTTATGTTTACAAATATTCCACTTATTTTACTTGGTGTGTTCATTGGACCAAGAAGGTAATGAAGAGGACCAGGAATAGTACTAATTTTTGTGTAAATGTTTAGAGCAACGATACACAACTTAGCTGTTTTAATTCTAACTAAAAACTAAAATGGCAGAGCTTAAAATAATTCGTGAAGTCATAAGACTTATCGAATATTGAGACCGCAGATTTTCGAACAGATTAGTTTGGGATTTCAACAGGAGAGTTTACCCAATCAACTTTGTTAGACGAAATAAATGTGTACCGTTACTGTAGCTCTGTGTGAACTTTTGATATTCTGAAAGATCTTTTCATTTCACTGAAACATACAATCAATCTGTTTAGAATCGAGAATGGTAGAAGTAACGTAGTTCTATAAGAGTGCTGTAATAACAGAAGTATAATGAAGCAGATTAATGAAGAGAACGACGTTACAGTGTAATTGGATAAATTTATCGCCGAAAACACGGACAATTACAACCTATTTAAATATTCCTTTAGAATTTCTGGAGAATATAGCGTTGTTTATAAGAATATTTGCTTCCCAATAGAGCAGCAAATTTCAGAACGTTATAGTAGAAAAAATGATGAAAATGTTATATTTCCTCAAATGAAATAAAATTTTAACTCATAGGTTTCGTGCTCCATACTTCCTGCTATTATAATATTATTTCTAAGAATGACCACTTCATGTGAAACCTTCTTTATTCTTAATTTGCTTTAGTCTACACCATTTCAAGAGCTCACGAGATAGTATAAAATTAAGAAATCATTGTTGGGGCGATTTCTTTTGTTCCCTGTACCACTTGCGATGAAAGCAAAATGAAAGTGAAGAATAAGGCTTCAGTAGATGCGTTAGCATCAAATAGAAAGCACTGCTCACTAAAGTGTAGGAAGATGTGCTAAAGGTTGAATAAGCGCTCAGAGGCGGGGAGGTAAGAAGAGAAGGGAGAAATTGTGGAAGGAAAGAGTGATAGGCAAATTTCCTTTATTCTTAGAAATGAAAAGTTTGGAAGAATAAACAAGCATTGACAAGTAATAGTATAAAGGTAATACTGTACGCTTAATTTTGAGAAGTAGAAAACTAGTTTTGTAACAACTATCGCATGACGGCGATGAACTTGTACTTGCTATAAACGTTCCCTATTTGTTGCACAAACATTCTTTCTACTCCCTCTAAATGCTAAAAAAACAAATAAGTGATTTTTACTGAATGATATCACCCACGGCAAAACCAACATACACAATAGGTCATAGTCATAAAATTCATGCTAAAGAGCATTAGATACCAAGGACTGAAATATCACAGCAATATGCAACAAAGTCTCTCAAGCAAGCCTGAGGATAAAAGTTGAATGTCAGTGATACAAATTCAGCGGAACTTCCACCAGCAAAGGATTTTAAAATAAAACCAATTCGCGGTGTTGACAGATGTGTCACTGACAGACAACGACATACTAAAACTGTCTCACCTGGAAATAAAATATGCAATCCACCAACCTCCTGGATTTTTGCATTGCAAAACTTCATCGTGTGATGAATCACCTCGTCATAGGGACGTATTAATAATAGTAAAATTGGTAAATTTGTATGTGGGCGACGGATTATCTGGATTAGATGTAAGATATATTCAACTATCTTCTTACAACTTATTTCTCCCATGTGCGACCATTTTTGGCACACAAATAGCATGTTTGTTAGATCAGATATTGAGGCTGTACAAGTACCTTGTAAACTCTCCTTCACTAATGAATTCATAAGTATAATAGATTGTTACGCTACAGCCAGTGATATGTGGTAGCTCTCCTAAGAAATCGGCAGCAATATGTTCAAAAGCAATCAATTTTTATGATATTTGAAAGGAATCCAGAAACTATTGATATATTCGAAAAAACACCGGACGCTACCAGACTTATTACTCTACAAAAGTTTTACAAAAAACTTTATCAGAAAACACATTTATCAATTTCCATCGTTTACTGAAAGAACTGTTAAAACTGCTTCGAACATATGTGAGAGAAGAAAAAATACCTAGTTTGGTATCACCAAAAAGAGACAGAAAAGAAACCAAACAAGAATATGAAAGTACAAAATGTTGTCGATATAAAAGTCCATCACCATGATACTGAATAAAGATAAATGAAAGCACAGACAATAACAGATATCAGAAATTGAAACCAGAAGTCGGTCAACTATATAAGTTTTCTTCATAAAAGATTTTAAAAAGACTTAGAAAACAATATCGAAACACCGATACATATTTTCGGACCCACCTGGTACTGGTACTACTTTCCATACCTATGCGTCTTGAAAAGCTTACTTTAAAAGATCATATAGATTCATAAAAATACAGAGGAAAAGTGATTGGAAGAGCAGAAAATTAATCTATGACGAAAGATATTAAGAATTCTTTGATCTTACTAATACGAATCACAGGGACACCACTGACACTACGTTTGTTTTGTCCAAATCTAGACGACAGACCGGGCATTTTTTATTGTATACCAGCCAGCGATCGATACAAACAACATGGAATACATGATTGCAGCGAAGAGCTCGAACTTCTTCATCCATTTCAAAATCATTCAGACATACCTGAAGAATTCTGTGAGGTTTTAAAAAAGATTAATAAGAAATATACTGATACAAATTGAGGAGAAGAAAAATAAGCTGACCGTGCAGCGTTCCTGTTCGTTTTCAGGAATATCATTCTCTTTGATATATTTGTAGGTAGTGGAGAAACGGTTGATTTGTTCAACAGTTGCCCCGATTGGTACAGGATCATTAGAAGTGGGAACACTGCCACCCAAAATAACAGTTGGATCATGTGGTTGCAACAGAACCTGAAACAGACAAAGTCTTTCATATATGAAGAAGTAAGAGTTAAAAAGCAACTGAAAAAAAGATAAAGCATGACTACGAATCTCATCACAGCTACCATAGCAAGCTCCATAATAGGCTGGTGGTGACGGGGTAGGAAAACCACCGGTTGGGATGCCAAACGTCTTGGAACGATATCAACACCAATCAGATTATTTGATGCCAAAGAATGGCGTTGGAACCACAAATTGTTGGCCTGCTGTTGACGTTCGATTTGTGCGACACGAGATGAGAGCAATAAATCATGTACTGGATTCATGTCAGTTTCGCGTCTAAAACTGAAGGTAAGTAAAGTCTGATTATATAAAGCTACAATATTTGTCATTTTAAGCTTAAAGTTCCATGTGAATTCGGTACACTGATAAAGAAACTACTCGTTTTACACCGTTCCGTAAAGGCTACCTGTAACTACTGCCTGATTCGTTCCGCTGGCAAAAGCACATTGGATGACGTGGACAAATATGATGATGATTGTGATATGGACAGGACTGATAAGGACACTGATAGGTAGTACGACTTCGACAGTCACAACAAAATGTTGAATTTAAACCTGGCATATTTCTTTCGTCACCACGGACTCTGGAAAAGGAAAAGGCAGTGTAGTGAAAATAGAGTCGCTGAATAAGGTGGTTGTACGGAGCAGTGAAATCATGCTTACTCGACATGTCGTTGAGACGCCAAATACGAAGTAGTTGCTTCTGCACCAGGTTCAACACGGCGTATTTTTTGGAGACGAATATTCGCAGCACTATCCGTTTCTGTTACCAGAGGATGAGTGGTAGTGAGCTGTTCACCAGATCGTTTTAATCGCATCACTGATGATCGGAGAGATGGTAAAGCTAAGGTAGGTGGTACAGATGATACCTATAAAAAAGATGCACGTTTTACACATGCAAAGATGCTGTGATTGTTTTTGAGCTCTTGAGTGATATCAAAGCTCTCAGCAGTGAATTTAAAAAAAACTAACTGAACCCACACGAGCAGACGCAACATTATTTGCCATTGTTGCTGGTAAAGTGTGGGAATGGCTTTGCGATAATGTAGCAGGTACTGTACCTGAAATTTAGAAATGAGGTAGTAATTACAAGTGTAAGATAACTCCCAAAATTCCCATAAAATTACATTATTTTCCCTTCCCCTTATAGAACTTACCCAAAGATGACAGCGAATGTGAAGCATAAGTGATTGGACGATGATGAAGCGCACAAGGTTGAGCATAGATGCAGTGGCAAACTGCTGTTATTGGGGTAGCGGCCGACAGGAATGTACAGGGTGAAGCTGGAGATGCAGCTGCAGGACCAGTGATATATGCAGCTGTTAATGCTGATGGATAGATGAGCGGAGCGGCAAAGGCCGGAGTCTGCGTAAAAGCCGTTTCGATCACACCAGGAACCTACAATTTTTGTTTTAAACACTTAAAATCATTGGATAACAAAAGTTTTAAACAATAGACAGTAAGGTGTAATCAGCAATACAATCTTCTAATATGTTCGTTCAATAACAGCCACTGTAATATTCCAATTTTGCAAAACTTTATTTTACGGTTCTTCAAGAAACTTCTACGTTTACCATAACAATGGAACACATCCTCACCATAATGCACGGAAAATGTACAAAAATTTCGGCATGAGACTCTATTAGCATAATAAGAGAGGACTGACTTGTATTGGAATATAAGTTGCAGGACCGCCTTGCAAAGTTACGGAAGGCACTGAACCAGCCGTAAATGTTGGTCCGGAAACGAACGAAAGAGCTGTGTTGTGCGATCTCTCGCTAGATCTTGGAACCCTATTCGTCCCATCATTAATAACATTTGTCTGCAAAATGATGCTTATATTTTCTTATTTTCTATCTTCCAGCAATATCATCACGAATGGAATATTTTTTTCATCCATAAATGCCGTTTATTCCTGTCAGTAAAATTTTCTTAGAACGAATGTATTAGAATCTCCCAGTATGTTGATATGCAAAGCTAACACATCGTTCAAAGCACCAATCAATTCATTATCTGAAGCTATAATCTTAATGCCTCAGCAGTGCTTCATACATAGTGAATAAAGTTCATTGAAAAGAAATAAATGTTGAAGGTGTTATCGCACAAGCAACTTTAACATTTACTTAGCAGGGACTAACCATTAGCAGTTCGCTTGACAATCCATTCATTTCTTGCGCCGTTCCACTTGATGATGTCGTTTGCTTTGTTTGAGACATATCTGAGGCAAAAGATTGAAGGAAAACAACCGCCTGGAAAACCGCACAATTAATTCACTGAAACCGAAATGCGCTATAAATAGAGAGAACTAAAATTTGCATTTCCTGGCAGTTCAACGATATTTCGCAAATGATATCAACCGTTCTACAGCTCTATACTCATACGTTATAACAATGCATCAAAAATCAAAAAATATGATAAAAATTGAGCAGTAACTAATTGATCCAAATTACTTTGACCTCAGATATCACAAATTGAGCAACCCGTAAGTCATGTACCGACTGAAAGAGAATGGTATATATCGGCTTGCTCACAAACACCACCTATTTTCGCAGACCTAGTCGAAACCCTGCCGTCTCTTCAACAATCTCTCAGTTCGCCGTCACCCACATCCTGCTATAACATACACCATAACTGTCTCGTATTCTCCCCATCTCTCGTTAACATTTTCCTCCAGATTCTCCTAGGCATTACCAATCCTTTACCTCGTGCGTGCATCACTCGTAACTCTCCTCAAGAGATTTCTCCACTCACTTCACCACACCAATCACTATCGATCTCAATGCACACTAATGCGACATCGCGAACAACTTCACAGGAACCTAGTTCGGAATCCGAGGGCACGCGGGGGATGTAGATTAGAGGCTCAATTACTTAAAAGTGCTACCCACCCTACAGTGTTGTTATATTTGTTGGTGAAAAAATTATCCGACGAAAAAAAGGATATGTTAAAAGGGACAAGTTATATGACAAATTAATTCTGTACTTGAAGTGGGTACATTTAACTTTATTCGCCACAAATTTTTTCAAAAGTCTTTCTATCTCTATCATAATTCCCTCAGTCTAAAACGTAGCGTAAATTATTACACAGAAAGCGTATTCCATAAAAGATAAATACGTTCCATCCAAAGAGATTGAGATTATTAACAAAAACAGTGAAATAAAGTTTTAAATAATGCTCTCCCATAAAATAATTATTTGATTTGTTGTCTTGGAATAACATCTTGACACATGTTTTTAAGAAAAGTTCTTAATTTCAAAACAGTTAGTAGAATCAGTTGAGGATGATAATTAATTTTAGGAAAAATAACGAAAAGAATGGTTAGTAATGAAGGATGGCGGGCAAATTCAGGCTGTAAACGTGGATGTTTGAAGACAAAGAGGTAACAGTTAGAAGTATTTTTCAGAAGTTAGAAGTATATATTTTATTTTTTAGAAGTAATCTCAACAAACCTAATCTATTGATGATGAGGTGAAAATGAACTCGTTTCGATCATATATCTGGGATCCTGGTCTGATTATTTCCCAAATGATATGTATGCAAGCAACGTTCTATACCACCCAATGTGTTCTCTCAGTGATGCTCTCCATTGGAGGCGATTATCCGTCGTTAGAACAAGTATTCACAAGAGAGGTCTGTTCATCATGTCTCTTATCACCTTAATTTCCACATCATTTTTGTCCCAACTAACTTCGGAAGTCTAAAATTAGACTGACTCTACAATTAAGGGAACTTGATATCAATATAATTCCTAGTGGTTCAGTGAAGCCAACGATATTGGGGAATCGTGCTTTCAATGTTGGTTGGAAGGGCGACAAAAATATAAAAACACCTTACTAGGAGAGTGATATTGGCATGAAATGTTTTTAAAGATTTAGGTGTTTTAACTCCCAGCTATAAAAATTTTATATTCAATATAAAAGAAACATATAAATATACAAGAAACATGTAAATATTTCAGTAAAACATATTCACATTAATGGTGTAAGTCATATACCATGGGTTACTGGAATGGCAGCTGTAATGTAAATGCTTAGTTTCAGGCTACAGTACAAGGAGCATTCACTCAATTACTTTCCGCTGCAGTATGCTCTCTTATTATGAGCAAAGTTATTGAACGTTCAAAACAATGTCTCGATTTTGCATGTACTTTACATTTTTGGCATTTAATTATTGTTATTTCGTATTATAAATCGATCCCCGCGGATATTTTCTGGTGGATATTACAGCTCTTGAGCATTGTTTTATGCACAGTATTGGGTGAATATTTTTGTCTGAAACTTGAATCTAGGGATATTCATTTGTCAACCGATGTAAGATATGAAGTGTAGCAGACTTGCATTTCGTATTTACTATTGCTAAATGTGTCATAAGCGGTATTTTGTAGTAAAAATTCCACTGGTTTTAACATCTTGAATGCACATACATGAATACTTCCAAATACTGCCTATCTAAATTTATGAACGTAGTTTCGAATTACCGACGAGTGTCTACTGAACTTTATTATATGTTTGTATAAGGAATGGTTCTGGCCAAAAGTGTGCTTTTTATATGGATTACTGTTTCCAAACAAGATTTCACAACTTGTATACTTTATTTAATACATTTTAATAAGTAAAATGGAAGTACTAATTATATTATTATATCCCGTGTTTCCCGTCATTACTAATAACAATTTAATAGCACAATAATTCATTATAAACTTTTTAATTCGGCCATTAATGTCGACAAGTTCTTTTCAGATATTTTTTCTTTACTTTCCATATTCTAAAAAATTTCCTTGTAAAAACATGTCAAGCAAAAGACTGCTAAAACCATACATTCTGCCAAAGTAGTGGATTATACAAACAAACGTTAATTTGTACAACTATAAAATTTTCTGTATGGTTGCTCTTCTATAAAGTTGGGAAATACCTCTTTAACAGAAGCCTCATAAGCAAATTGTATTCCTTCTCCAGGTCCACTATAGTGACCATTTGTAGGATCACTCAACGATTCATCCACTACTTCAATTCCTGCAATAATGGACATGAATAACGCTTATTGCAATCCATTCGAAAATTATCAGAAAATTATTATAACCCCAGTCGTTGTCCTCGTGTGTTACTTTTTCTTCTACGGTTTCATTGTCTTCAGCTTCCCTTTCAGT
Organism: Litomosoides brasiliensis; assembly: GCA_013365375.1. Taxonomy (NCBI): domain Eukaryota; kingdom Metazoa; phylum Nematoda; class Chromadorea; order Rhabditida; family Onchocercidae; genus Litomosoides; species Litomosoides brasiliensis. Next base: position 232,113 of record JABVXW010000031.1, read on the forward strand.
TACAGCTTGCTGCAATGATGCAGACTGATGATAAATGCATTACAATCAAAGTTTTGTTAAATTATTGTAAATGAAAGAAGGAAAGCATTCTGACCTTCAAAAAGTTGTTTTACTTTGTTAATAAGAAATTGAAAGTTCATGCCTTATATTCTTCCTGTCTTTGTCGACAGAAACGATCTTCACAACTCGGATTTGGCAGCATTTGATGTCGAGGAAAGAAATCACAGAGAGCATTATATCCCAGGCAGTAAGATACTTCACCAAAATTTAGAAGGAATCTGAAATGATTTATTAACATATGTATAAAATAATTCTAGAAGTAATGTACAAAACTCTAGAAACTTACTTCAGGGCATTTTGTACCAGAAATCCGGCAACAATGGCCATTGTGGTGGGTAATGACGCAGCACAAACTCCTTCGCGCTTTAGGGTGCGCTCGTTAATATTTGAGGCAACCACCAAAGGAGGTACACACTAAAAAATATTAATAAAGCATTTGAAAAGTATGTTTGAAAAATCATGAATAAATTTTCAGAAAAATTGTTTGTACATTAAGATGAATATCCTTTTGATTTCCTAAAATAACAACACAAAAAATATTACAGCAAAACAAGCACTATATCCAGGACGAATACACTGTACGTGACCAGACACTGCATTTTCGCTAACACCAGATTCCATCCACACCTGATTCTCTTCATTGCAGGCCTGAAGACAAAATATAAATGTAGTCAATGAAAGATACATCACTTCCAATATCAATGATAAGTACGCACAGAGAAAGAGTGAACTCTAACACTGAAGAGAAAATTATACATACAGTATTAATAGTCATCCTAGCTTCGAAATTATCCACACAACTGAGAACGAGTTCAACCTTCTCACCGATAAGATTTCCTTTCCTACAAATAATTTGCAGAATTTCAACAAAACTGAAGTCATATATGATAATGAAAATTCTTCAAAAACAAAGGCATAAATTTCAACTCTCGGTTGAAATTTTAGTATGTAAATTAACATTGTGCAAGAAACAGAAAATCACATTCTAAAGATAAGTGATAGCGCAACTTGAAAATTAAAAAGTTTCTGAAGAATTAACCCTTATCGGGTGAGAGATTTCGTGCAATCGATGTCAATATCAGTAACAGGATAATTTAACGTTCACCTAACTCTCTATAGCTCTTTATCCTTTGACAAAAAAATAGAACTTGTAACAGTGCTCAAAAATAAAAAAGAAATTTCTATAGATTCTTCACACTTCAATCCCAAACAACTGAATTTCTTCCAGCAAAAAACAAAAATACCTAATTCGGTCAACAAAGAGCGAATAGTTCTCTACAATCGTTATATTGGTATTATATATTTCGAAATCTACATCGGGATTGATTGCTCTGAAAATAGATACAAAAAAATGATAAAAAGAGTACGAGGGTATAGGTAACTAATAACATGTTTCAAGGTTGCTTTCGTAATAGTAAACTCACATGAGGGTGTTTCGTGCTGCGTCAACTTTATTCATACCAGAATGCTGCGGTTGATAAAATAAACGATTCATATTAGCAAGTTCTACCTAAAACCTATTATAATTTATCCTTCAACTTCCATAATGAGTGAATAATGTTTTTCTTAGTAGAAAAGCAGTCCTTCCGCACTAAAAAAGCAGCAACAGTAAATAAAATTTCTTGCTCATTGTGCAACGTTAAACAGAAGATCGGCGGAGAGGTTCATATTTTCCATTCTAATGATGACAGAGGCACTTGAAGTTAGCACAATAACTAAGTATGTCACACAAAATGATTTCTTTACGTTTTCTAACAGGAGAGGTGAAGAAATGATTACCACTGTAAGCGAGAATATATACCTTATCATAATCAAACAATATAAGCTTTCCAATGCCACATCTCGTCAACATTTCAGCAACAACACTTCCGACACCGCCAACACCTACTATTACCACTGTTTTTTTTCGGATATCATCGTAATTTTTTACAATACCCATTTTTTTCAAAGCCATCAATCGACTGTACGGATTGGAATCATTCACTTCGGCACTCATTACATCTGCATCATACAATATAAAATGATCGAGGATGAAACGATCAGGAAAACAAAATGACTCATTTAGTTAGTAGCGTTGAACATCGTCCATTAAAAATATATGGCAATTATGGTGCTGAAAAAAATTTGACAATTCGAAAGAGAATGGGAAGGATATGAAGTTTGTCGGACAGTAAGAAGTTTCTAGTGACCTAAGAAAATGAATGGTAGTTTTGCAGTTAATCTAGTAGTACGAATAAAACTATGAAAAAGTCAAAAAAACAGCAACTAACCGATTTTGGGTCGTCTGACAGTAGTATTCACATCCTTCATGTTCTTTCTCTTTATGCACACCAAATCAGTCCCTACCGCTAGTAGCTTAGCGTGCAGTGCATCCAATTGTTCCGATAAATTTGTCGACATTTATCCTTTAATATATAATATATAATATTATATATTAAATATATAATATAATAGGATATAATATATAATTTAATATATAATAGGATATAATTGAATGGATATATAATAGGATATAATTAATATATAATAGGATATAATTGAATGATATGTAATTTATAACGATAGAACATAACGATATATAAACCACCCAGAAGATAATCACGTCAGTAAATGAGTGATAGGCGAACGAAAACAGATCTCACTTTGCTAATTTCTAAAGCACAACAGAAAACATATTTCACTAAATTTCTGTCGTTCTCAATCAATAAATGTAAAGATTTGAGTGTTAATGCAAGATCAGAGTGTAGTACAATGCCACTTCCACAAATGAATTTACAAGCATAACTGAAACAAAAATTCTTTGGCACGAGTTGCATTTTGTCAGTCGGCCTTTTTTCTGCTGATAATATGCCTGGGTTAGGCTGATTATGAAGTTGGGATCGTTGGAGTTGGCTGCGATTGTTGACACTTTGTGGTTTCACGGCAGTAGTTCTTGCAGGTAACAATGGTTTATACAGAAATGGATTCGAAAGAATTGGAAGGAACTAGTGAGAAAATCGATTATTATGATTCGAGTGATGAAGAGGTTTGATGTCATGGGTTGTTTGCCCTTCGTTTTTTAGTTTCCCTATTGATTTGATATTGTGAAAATGTTGTTTTAAAAGAATGTGTGAAATGATAAAAAATAGTAACTAAATTATGGTTTATTGTAGGATCTGAGGAATACGATAGGTAACATTCCGATTTCATGGTATGATGATTTCAATCACATCGGTTATGATAAAGATGGAAATCCAATCGAATCGGCTAGAAAAAAAGATGATATGGAGGAATTCCTCGATCGTATGGACGATCCTAATTATTGGTTAGTTAGCGTATTTTCTTTTTTTACACTATTGAAAACAACTAGAATTAATAACTCTATGATATGTAAAACAATCTGCCTAATTTTTGATAAAAAAAAAATATGTTTTAAATTCTTTCTTCGATACAGATAGCGTGTTAGTTGTTTATGCAAAAGTGTTAAAGTCAGCTTTAATTGTTCGGATGTATAGAAAGGCATATATGAGAAGAGAATTATTACAGGCGGAAAGTTTACGATCGGCAAAGTGGTGGTTTTGTTACGTTAAGCTGTGAAGAAGTGGAAAAGCTGAATGCACTGAATGCCTCAAAATATCCATCAGTTGGTTACAATCCATATCAGCCATTTTTGGATATCTTCTCATCACAAACAGAAATTCATCCAATATCGAATCGTCCAGATTCCAAACGTTCATTTATTCCTTCATTGGATGAAAGACGTCTTGTTGGTTAGCTTTGTGTTTTTTCAGCAAACTGTAGGATTGCTCCAAATTAATTACTTTCTCAAATTTGTTCTGACTGCATTTTATCTGCCTTTCATAGACATTTATCTTTTTTTAGGTAAGATGGTGCATGCTATCAAAATGGGTTGGGTACGACCATCTCGACCAAAGCATATTGAAAAAAAGGTATGGTTAAAATATTGTCAACACCGGTCGGAAGGTTTTTTTCATTTCTCTTTATGACTTTGTTACAGGTTTATGACCTGTGGGCTGATGATTCGTCTAGCACAAAAACGAAAAGTGAATTAGCTAGGATACGAATGCATTTTCCCGCACCAAAAGTTTCTTTACCCGGACATGCTGAAAGTTACAATCCGCCGGCAGAATACTTATGTGATGAGGAAGAGCTGAAGAAATGGGAGGTTAGTTTCCAACAAACTTTCTTTGCTATGTTGCGTTTAAGTGACTTTCATTTATGTATATTATATTTCTTACCAGCACGATTTCATCGCGATGTTTAATTTGAAAGAAAATATCAGGAAATGGATCCAGAAGAACGACAGTTGGACTTTGTTCCGAAAAAATATGATTGTTTGAGGAAAGTACCAGCATATGATCGGTTTTATAATGATCGTTATCAACGGTGTCTCGATTTATATTTGGCCCCACGACAAAGGAAAATGAAGGTATTTTAATTGGCATTTTTAATACTTGCTCAAGTTGAAGTTGGAGTTTATTCTATTATGTTTTAATTTCTTAACGCAGCTTAGCATATTATTAGGAAATTGATCCACAAGAAATATATATACATAATCCTTTTCAGTTAAATGTTAACCATTCGGAGTTGCTTCCTGAACTTCCTAATCTGGCGGAAATGCGTCCTTTCCCAACTACACAGAGCTTCGTAGGTTTTACTTTCTTATTTTTTGTTCATAAAATAAAAGACGTTGATAAATCTTGGTGACATGGACCAGATTCCGGATCTATTGACTTGATTTTATCAATTTTTTGAAGCGTATGCTTGGTCATTCCGGTCAAGTGAGGAGTTTGTCATTTGAACCTGAATCAACAGAAATCTTCGCATCAGGTGGCGACGATGGAATACTGCGGCTGTGGTCTATATGTGATGGGAAATGTCTCAAAGTACCGATTTTTGTATACTTTTTTGAACAGATTTAGCCACCACTATAGAAATTTAAAAGTATTTACAGGCTTAAAGACTCAAATTTAAAAATATATCCATTAATATACACATATCGATTGATTTCTAAATTTCAGTTGTTATCCAGGTGTATTCAAAGTTCTTGTCCCCATTTCTACTTAAATTGTCTCTATAACGTTGTGACTTCGTGATTATTTCAGACTTACAAAAGAAAGTAGTAAAAAATATTTTTGTTAGTTTTCGAATAATAGTAATCTTGTATCTTTCCACTTTAACTATAAAATTCAATTTTTATAATGAAAGTGTAATATTATAGACAATGAATTTGGAACATCCAATAACTAGTGTGGCTTACTGCCCTCTTACAAAATGGACACTTTTGGCTGTTACAATGGAATCAAACAAAATGATTTTGATGAATTCTTACTGTGGAGATCGCCATCGTGTCACAACTACTACAGACTATTTATCAAAACTTCGATGTGAATCTTCTGAAAGTGATACCTTAGAATGGAAATGTCAAGGAAAAGGGAAAATGTCAATTGATCTTGGATATGTGAGTTCTACTGTGAATTTCTGCTTAATTTTTGCAGTGTCTGTATACGTTATTTTGTGATACTGTAATATAATCGTCTCATAATTTATACGCAAATTCAAGATTTTTTTTATTTGTGCTAAAGTTAGCATTGACAACTCTCGCAATTAGTTACTGGATGTAGGACGATTGATACCGCAGTTATATACACATAACAGAGTTCGTTACATTTTATTTTATTAGGTTGCACGTCAAGTAGTGTGGCATCACAAAGGCGATTATTTCGCAACATTTGCTAATTCGAAGTCGCCGAAACTTATTTACATACACCAACTTTCAAAATGTAAATCCCAGGTGAGTAATAATCTTGTGGTTGATAAGATAGAAATTATGGGAAGCTTTTGAATTTCTTAGCGTTATTCTGTTTTAGCTTAAAGATTTCTTGATTTCAGCGGCCCTTTTCTCGTTTGAAAGGTCTTATGACGACATTGTCATTTCATCCATGTGAGCCGCTTCTGTTTGTTGGAACACAAAGGTATATACGAATTTATGATTTGGCAAAGTGTCAGTTGAAGAAGAAGATCATGAGTGGTTCACAGTGGGTGAGCTCCATGCATGTTGACTTTGGAGGAGATAATGTGTTTGTTGGAGGCCATGATAGGGTTTTTTCGTGGATCGATTTGCAGCTTTCTAGTAAACCATGGAAAATTGTTAAGCACCATACGGCTGCTATTCGCGCAGTAACACAGCATGCAAGGTTTGTCTGCAGTTTCAAATTTTTGTCCAACTGGAAGAGAAAAACTTAGATGAGGAAGTGATGCTATGTATATGTTGAGGCGTAACTGTCTTGTAGACTTTTATGTTTTATCTTACTGTAGATTTTTAAGCTCACTGCCTAAAGTACTAGAAATATTCCGTTAGTTATCAAGTCTAGTACATTTTGAATGTGCATTATTCCTGTTGAAAATAATGTTGTGTACTTCAAACTACATCTTCTTTACCTGATGGTTCACGGAAATGAGAGGGATTTCACTGAGTGTCTTATATCTCAGAACACTGGAGATTTGAAATCTTGTTTTCTTCCATAAGGGGCGAGCGTTGTCATTAAAGAGATGTTTATTATTCGCAAAACTAAAGCTATATTTTACTAATTAGTAGAGTTTTCTATTCACCAAGCTTTGATTATTGTTTTGTTTTATGGTTTATTTCACTGCTTTTTTTCAAAGTTATTTGTTGGCGAAAGGAAGTGCATGTACTCTCAAATTTTTTATGAAATACAATTTTTAGCATTTGGGGGATTTTTTTTCTTGGTTTTTCAGGTATCCACTAGTAGCAACTGTATCGGATGATTCAACCGCAATTGTGTATTATGCCCGAATCAGCAGTGATCCACTCAAAGAGAATGAATTCGTACCAGTACGAAAGTTGCGTACCCAAACACCTCAGAGAAACGGTCTTTCAATTCTAGCTGCAATATTTCATCCTTCCCAGCCGTGGCTGATAACTGCACATGTCGATGGTTCTATTGCTTTATTCACTTAAGCTGAGTATCATAATTGATATTCCTTCATAACTGTGCTATCCAATTTTCAGCTAGATAGTTATGAAAGCTATTTCTAATTCCTTTACAATTAATTGTTAAGTTCTTCCACAATGAAACCTACTGATAACGTATTACAGATTTTAATTGTCACGTTATTCTGTCGTTTAATCTGTATTAAGTTGTTGTGAAAGCCTGCTCACACAGTTGTTTGTTTCTTGCTGCAATCTGTTAACTTTTGCTTAACAGTAAAGTTTTAAAAGAATGATTGATTATCTAACATATTACGCCGAAAATTTGTTAGAAGTTTTATACATGCGTTTTATATTATATGCGAAAGTTAGAAAGTCTTGATCTTTGATGCTGTTTAATACTTGGTCGTAAAGGAACATAATTTTCATTATGGACAACACTGGAACTAAAAATAACGTTTCAACAGAAACAGCTAACTGCTGAAAGAACTATTAACAAGATATTTTCTATGTTTGGTCGAAATCCAAGTAAAGGGTTTTGCTGTGCATGATCGAGGCACCCTCTGCTAAGGTCAAATAAATGAATTTTTATTCAGCTGAAATTTTTAGCATGTTGGCTGATATTATGCAACTTTTTCATAATCTACCCAACAAAGATAGCGGTAGTGTTCAGTGTAACTGGGGAGCTAGAGCTTTATTCGATCACCATTAACTTAAAGCTTCAAATTGTTTTGAGGAGTAGCAAATTTGGTGGTACTTAGCTCTTAGTATTTCTTTTTGTAATTTCCTGTTAGCCTTTGGAATACATAGTGAGCAACAACAATAGCCTGTACGGCTGTAATAGTAAGAAGAAGGCCAAAAATAGCAAGTAATGATACTTTGGCCATACATAGCTGTCCTGGTAGAGCGGTTATTATCATCTCCGGTTCCTAAAAATGATTGTAATTATCTAGACATTGTATAATTGTTTTAAAACATGAAAAAAGTGTGTAAATCGGACTTCCTGCATAAGGTCGAAAGTTTGTGATCGTGCAAGGGCCGCTGGTTCAGCAACTTGTTGAAGAGGATCTATCACTATTAAAGATGTTGTAGCTTGCGCGCGTTTCGGGATTTTATACCTTTCCGTTTCGTCTGTAAAATTAATGCTTGGAAGACAGGAGGTTTGCTCTCTAAGTGACAAGAGAATATAGGATTGCAATCACTTCATACGGTATACCACATTCAAACGCGATGATACTTTAGCTTTGCAGTAAATATATATGTAAGACAGATAAGTTTGTGTGATTGTACGTGTTATCTCGTCGTTAAGCGCCCACACAGAAAGAACCGTTAACCACCTGAACCTCGTAAAATATCGGGAAAATCAAAAAAGGGATGAACTCACTTAACCCGTCCAACAATATCAATACCGCTAACGCATTCACTTACAATCAGTAACTAAATTGGTTGCGCCGCGTTTCTTTCGACCCCACGATTGCTTCTGCCCTTTGCCTAGATGACATGGAACCTAAAAAAATAAATTTGACTGAAATTTTATTCCATAATATTTGGTGGAACGAAATTTGAAGTTGATCAAAATAACCCAATTGAGCTTATTTATTATAATTAAAAAATAAGCAAACGTAATGTTTCACCTCTTTACAACGCTTCATGCAAATATCCAGTTGACATGTTATTCTGACAACATTAGATGAATCAAATCGAAATGCTTGCAAATGTGCTATCTTTACTGAGGAAGATATCGCTTCTATCGTATCAGGCATAATTTTCTGCGACACGGCTGGCGTTGGACAACTGAAATAGTATAGTAACAAATGACAATAGGAATAATATTCAACATGTAAACTGTTTTTAAAACGTTTCCGATGTCAAAAGTAGTCTAGGATTTAGAAAAAAAAATTCATCTCGCACATACGAAATACAAACTGATTTCATATTTTATCACCAAAGTTGAAATCAGTTATCGTTCTGAACGAAATTACCCATTTTCAATGAGCTGCAAATTTTCTTCTGCATGTAGAGTAGCGGTTCCTGGTTCAGCAAAACAGTGTCGAACAAAAAAATCAAGTTCCCCATCCATTGTCATCATCTCCCAGCGCAATTGCAAGATGTCACCCAGTTTTGCCTCAAAAAACAGTAATGTTTTCCTGCAGTGAAATCAACGCTATTAAATATGAGTTACCTAAATAAATTACAAAGTAAAGTATTTATAAATTAGCACCTGTAGAACTGGCTGATACTCTCCTTGTCCGCTCAACATTTGCATCAGCACTGGATTGCCGAGTTCAATTTTCCCTCGCGGTTGTATGAGAGATGCTTCGGGACCACTGAAAATTTTTTTCTTATTATCAAAGCATTACTGTTATCCTATACATTTAGAAATGAGCAAACTCTTCTTCTATATAAAGTAATCGCCTGAAGAAATTAATCGGAAATTTCAAATGCAAAATTGCTTACTCAATTGTAAGATTAGCACCAGCAGTAACTTTTCCACCGAGCATTGAACTGTAATCACAGCTTACTTCAAAAATTTGATCCATAGAGGTTACCAGTCCCGGTATGCCCAAATTATTCGTCTGGACAACTACCGTTGACTTGTAAGTACCATTGTTCTGAAAGTGCTATTATTAGGAATGAAAGCAGTTTCACAACTCCCTTTAATTTTGTGACCGTGCGACTCGAGAACTATTTAAGGTAGTGGTAAGTCACTTAAGTTAGCTATTAAAGATCACAGTAATTTCCATCATATATGCTGCACATAAACTCCCTATAGAACAAAGCCATGGAAAGGTAGGAATGATGAATGCGAAGTTTATTGTATAAATTGCATTTACAGCATACCATATCTTGCACTCCGCAATCTCTTTGTAATTCGACAGCTTGTCGCCTTACGCGCAATTCATCTAAGTTATCACCTCCTGTTATTCCTTTCTGGCTCTCTGGCTGATCGGTGGCAACCTTTTCGTTAGTTACAATTTTCGAACCGAAATTTGGAGGTAAACCAATCACTAACGTTGCACTTTCACTATCCGTAACCTCAACCCGACAGGTTTCATATTTGTTTTTAACGAACATCACTCCCGAGAATGCTTCTGTATTTCTCACCTGCAATTTAGAGAGTTTCGACCATTCAATGCACTATAACTAATTAACAGGTTAACACATATCAGTTTAAAAATTACCTGCACTTTGATGCCTTCATAATTGCAAATTGTTTGTACTGCATCAGAGGCAATTTGTACAACAGGTCCTGGAATTTTTCCGGATGAAGAAATGGTAAATGTTGCATCAGATGACGCTCCCGTACCACCAATTACTTTGCGAGAAGGCGCAAATGCCTTATTTATAGCCTCTGGAGCTCGTCGTTGTGCTTCTTGCTCACGTAAGAAAGGCTTTTTCTAAAAGGTTTTATATAAAATCACTTCTGAGCTAGCTCAATTGATTCCTATAAAAAATATCTCAAACACTTTTCGAGCTCTGAGAATTGCAAAAGTTTACTTCTGTTGGAATAAAATGTGTTTTAAGTCCTTGTTTGTGAGAAGCTGACGATTCTGAAATATTCTGAAGGAAACGTTTGGGGACATTAGCAGCGGCGCTGTATTCTGATTCCACTTCTTTCACCAAACAAAGATTTTTGTAAAAGTCTGTGAAATCACTTGGTTTTCCATTTCCTTCGATCTTATCAAACAATTCACAACGGCCATTCCTTCTGTTGTAATTCACGCCTTCACAACTAAATAAGTTTAATTTCAGAACGAAGATCAATTATCAATCATACAACAATAAACTATTTACATTTTTTCCAGTTGCATGCTAACAATAATAAGGTGATAAAAGTCCGCTGTAAAATAGGGTTGATTTTGAATTAAATGACTTTATGAAAGAATATGAGTAAATTAAGTGAAATGAAATTGCAACAAATATAAGATGAACCGTTCGGAGGACGAACAAAGATTAAGACATCTTGTTAGCGCAGTTGCTTCGTAAAATTGCGATGGTATTGCATCATATGTGCTATACAAATATCTCGAGAATCGTATCGCATCATTTTGTTGTGAACAAATTTTCGTTTCTGAAAAACGAATTTCGATTTTTCTACCTTATCATCACTCTTTAGATAGCTATTCCGGAAATTGTTTGTATTTGCGACATATATGTGCCCATGACCAGAAAACAAGCGAAAAATGTTTCTTGTGTTATCCGATATAATTAACCCTTTCTCTCATTTTTGTATAAAATTAAAATTTAGGAATTATTCCAAAATAAACATATTTCATAAAAATTAAAAAATTGACATGTATGATTAAAGTTAATGAAAATGTATTTTGTCTCTTCAAAATGGCTAATTCATTCGCAGATTCTGATGAAGCAAATTTATGTCAGGAAATTCAATATCGTTTCCTCTCCTTCTTATTATTCATGTCATATAAAACTATCTTTCCTTCTCTCTTTGACCCACTCATATTGTGCTTTTCAATGATGAAGAATTCAGCCTATCTATCCATATGATATATAAACTGATGAAAGGGAATCTTTAGAATGCTTCTTACGATCGAGGCAATGAAGGTCGTAGAGATCAATGCCCGAATGAACTGCAGGCCGTAAGGTTGTTTTCCCATCAACATATAACAGATCGCAATCAGACGTCCGCTTATCAAAATTGAATGCCCGACATTTCTCGGGAGCCATATCGTAACATCTGAAATCAGCAACAACAACAGCAATGATAAACTGCAATATGTGTATCTTCGCAGTTGAGTCGAAATTTATGATTAGTACAGTCAGCATATATTTTAAAAATTACCAAGCAATAACATCAGCCTGAATGTACATGCCTTAGAGATAGAAAACGAATCTGATCTGTCAAAAACAAACTTTGTCATGCAATCAACAACTGAATTTCCTGCTGATTGCAGTATATGAACCGACCCTTCACCTTCTGGCAGTGCTGCATTTACCGTACGAATAGCATGTAATGTTGTACCTTTTGGGCATGTTTCAGGATGCAAGTGACAGGTGATATCGAAATAATCAACCTAGAGGGAAATTTAATTAGCTCTAAAGGAAGGAAGAAGTGAACTGTCTTCTTTTCTGAATGAGAAAAAGAAACAAAGTTAATGGAAAAAACTAAAGTTGCAATAAATTATCCATTTTTTCAGAAAATATGTAACAAATATGCAAAAGTTTTGCCATTTGCCAAACAAAACATATAATCTTCTGTTGTGCACTAAAAAAATTTTCATTTGAAGTAAAATAATTTTAGATTAATTTTAAAATCCGAACTTGAAACTCCTCTCCTTCCGATATAAACAAGTCCGGTTTATTTTCTCGTGTTTCAACATTTAAAATACACTCTTGCTCGTTGTAATAATACATCACCGATTTGCATTCGAAATTTTCGCCAGTTTCCGGTGGGGGACTGAAAATAAAAAAAATAAGAAAATTTGCTGCCTTCTCATCAAACTGTTTAAAAAAGAAGAAATCGACGTAATCATTTAAACCACAAATTAAACAGCTCATTTAATTCCTTTAATATTACCATAATTATTCTAAAAATGCACGATGTATATTTGAAATATCAACGGAACTGTTTGGCTAATAGTCACCCTATAGGCATTTTATAATTGAAATACTAAATTAGTAAATAATTAACTCACTTTGTGCACTGATCAAGACACATCGTCACCGAAGGTACATTTTCCATAACGAATGCAGCAAAACCGACAAGTATCATCTGCGGTACACGCTCAAACGACGGTATATTACGACATGTCCGTGGTGCTAAAGAAGAATTTACTGAATATTATTTGCAAGATTAGGCTAGTCAGTTTGTTTGCAAAATAAAACCAATTCATTTTCTTTCATCGTATTAATTGCAGAAAGGGCGAATTTTAAAAGTTTACATGCGAAACACTTTTTCTCATAATATATGAAACCGTCAGCTTCCACCAGATTGCCGCGGCCAAGCGGCTTAGAGCGTTCATCCGAAAGTATGCAAACGTTAGTTTTCGGATTATACATAAATGATTTACAGTTGAAATCATTCGCCTGAATAATTAGTACTTTCAGTATTTGGCTGAGCAATTTTTGCTTATCTAAAATGGTTTTAAAGAGGAAAAATGTGTCGGTGAATAAATACAGAAAAAATTTCTTACAAAATATGAATGGTTTTAGGAAGTTTTATATTGACCAATTCATTCAAACCGACGAATTCTTTTCAAATTTGTTGAATTTAAATTTAGCTTTAGGCTTTGTTTATTATGAATTCAAGCGATTACCGTCGTAGACAGTCGCTGAGTACACAACGATTCGCACGATTCACGATCAGCTATCAGCTGTCTGTCAAGTTCGTTAGCTAACTGGCGATCTGCGACAGCAATATATTGTGTGATGTACGGAGCATAACACTGCGCTAAAATCTATTCGATTATTATTAGTGGCTATCAAATCAGTGGAAAAACCTTTTAGTTACATTGCACAGGAGTCGTTGGTCTAACTGCTAACTTCTGCTTCATAAGTGACTTTTTTTAAGCTAAAGAGTATCGATGTTCCAGTAATGGAGTAATGAGAGACGAAACTTTTTGTGATTGATGAAAATTGATAAGCATCCGATTGTTAAATTGGGAAGATTAGTCACGCTAAGAGACGTAGATGGAAAGTTAATGGTTAGATAGTATAACATAAAATAATATACATCCAGCGCAGTTGTTATCCAAATAAATCACATTATCATCCAATTCATCCACAAACAAATCGGGTCGATCTAAACGATCCTCAGTGTTCAGGATGCATTCCGAATCAACCGGATAATACATCACCGATTCACATTCAAAACCAAATGAATCAAATGCGTTCAAACAAGCTGCTAGACACAGTGACAATGAATCAGCTGATATGACCTATAAGAGATAATTAAGTAAAACAGAAGCAAAAAACTTTATCACAGCGAAGGCTATTTCGAACGATAAATACTTGGAAATTTGAGTGTCAATTATTTTAAAACAACAGTCGGATATTAGCCTGTTGCCATGTGTTTAAGATTCGTAATGCTAAAAAGAAACAAACCTCACGGGCAAAGCCAACCAAAATTTTTTGTTCGTAGACGTCAAATTGAAACGGAGACGAGCAGATCCGCGCACTCTACAAATTAAATTTCATGAATTCGTGAAGAGCAAATTTCATTCATACTCAGTCATATAGGTAAATTGATGAAGATAAGGTCATGAAAGTTGTTGAAATCATTTAAGGCCGTGAAGAAGTATGGGTCGTTTCTCAGATCAGATGGAATTCAAATATATCTCACATATCAAAAACTATTGCAAAGCTTTACGAAACAAAAAATTACTTTAGCGCAGTTTTTACTCAACAAGATATAATCATCCGAACGTTCAGCTGGTTCACCAATACTTGATAACATCTTGCATTCTCTATCCTTATCTTGATACGTTACCGCCAAACACTCCTAAAATCTGTCTGATATCATTTTTCATTGAGGAGTTAAAATAGTCAAAAAAGAAGTGTTCCAAAAATTGAACGAACATCATTGGTGGAACAAAGATCGGTACAATCCACAAGATTAGCTGTTGAAGCTCTCTTCAGAATTTTTCCTGCGGTAGCATTATGTTGGAGTAGAAAGACGGGTGATTCACCTTTGCTACATGCTGGATACGATGCTGCAATTTAAACATTCCTTTCATTTGAAACATTCAAAAATTTATCCTTTTAAAATTGTTCATGTAAAATTGCCAGAGCTGTTTGAGAAATATAGCAGGAATGACAACGCACCGCAATGCGTCTCCTCTCTCGGAGCCGGAAGTATGTCAATAAGATTAAAATTGGAAAATTTTACTAATTGACGAATTCTATTTCGCTTTTTCAGCTCTCACTCCGCAACGATAGTTTCGGTTGAAATTATTATTTTGAATAGCTCATTTGTCATCGATGATTTATTTATTCAAATATTAACGAAACAAAAAAGTTCCTCTCATCTTTTGCTGGAAGAGAAATAAAATTGAGGGGAAAGATGCATCCGAAATTTTCCATCCTTTTGCTACCCTTCAAATTCGAGATATTCTTAATTTATTAGGCAAAAATAGCGCCACTATTACGGCGCTAAATGTACCAACCAACAAGTAGCGTAATTTTTTTTTTCGATAGAAATTAGCCAAACAATTAAGAATTGTTTAAATGTTCGAGGAAAATGACCCAATTCTCAACGGCTATTAAGGTCTTCCTCATTTTCCCGGCACGGATCGTGTCAGTATGAGGTCAATTTCAAGAATAAAACAACTCATTCCACTTTCACATCTCGCAAAATATATGTCATCGAACTTCCAACAGTGCTTTGATATAAAACAATCAAACATTGTTAGCTCTCAAAAGAGACAAGTCGAATTCCAATTTTTGAGAGGAAATAACTACTAACTTCACTCCAATTCAGAAATTATCAAAAATCACTCCTCAAAAACACCACGATATTGCCATTACTGCCAAATTTAATTTTAAAAAAAAATTTGGAAGAAATGTGTTCATTTCATATAAATAAAAAGTCCATTTATCTTCCGTCAACAGCTGTCCTCTTTATCTTTACCCGCAAAAACTGCCATGTCAATTAAAAAAAGATTTCGACCTTTGGACCATTTTTTATTTTTTAGTTACTTCTGACAATCATAATTTCTTTGCTTGCATTTCATGAATTATGAAATACAAATTAGCAGCTACCATGCCACTCTGCCTATTTCAAAAATTGCAGAAATTTATTGCGATGTGAACGAATTTGTCCAAATTTCCTTTTTTAATTTTTGGTGCTAAGCCTAAAGGAAATTTGAACGAATTCGTTCACATTGCAATAAATTTCTGTGGACAGAGTGACATGGCAGCAGCCAATTCATATTTCAGGCCAGCATTTGGTGCCAAAAATTAAATTCTTTAATGGCGCACTTGAAACATTACGCAATTGCAATATCGCATTTGCGTATGCACCGCATGGAATATGTACTTCGCAATGATCACAAGAAAGTGTCGCAAGGAAATTGCTACATTAACTTGCCGGTCGTTTTCGAAATTTCAAACTTGAATTGAGAGAATTTGAAATTCTAAATCGGAAATTTGTCAATGTAGTAGACGGAATTTTTCTCGTCTTTTTTCTTTACTTATATAATTTTATAAATAAATGGAATTCAATCGTTTCGACCAGAAACAGGAAATGAGTTGAAAAAAAAGTCATAATTTGCAAATCACTCGTTTGTGCAATTTTTATCGCTCACGTAGTCCAAACTGACATTTTAAGTTATTTTTGCTTAAATTATCAATTTAGAATGAAATGATTAGGTTGGGAAAATTTAGGAAATGTGATTATTTAATAGCATTATTCCTTTAATTACCATCTGATGACATCAATTCCTGGTAATTAAAACTTCATATTCTTTAGGAAGCAACTTTCAATAATAGTGACACTTTGTTATTTTATGAAATTTCGTTAAATTCATCACAAAATTTGCGAAAGATAGCAATTGTACATTAACGAGAGGATGTAAAAAAAACTTACGAATTTCCTGTATTTCAATTGAAGCAAATACAGAAAAATATGCGGTGATGATAAGATGTGAATAGTAATAGAGAAGTGATGATGGATGATTAGAAAGATTCATGCTAGAAGCTCTCCGGTCGGTCAAGCCGCTGAAATCTACCGGAATATTATTGTGTGTTGAACAGTGCTGTGATTGGGATGATAATAAGGACTTGGATGACCAATCAACAACAGAAATGCCCGTTACTTTTAGAAACCCAAATGATAGATGAAGTAGGAGTGGAATAAAGTATTCTCGGTGCTACTGTAAGAGAGATTGTGATGATGATGAGATGATTAGAAAAGAGCGCAAATCTTATTTTAAAGGTCAATGACAGTTACCCCTTTCGTCCATCTTCGGCCCCTTTGAAAGATTTTAGGCGACAAAAGGGTTTTTCCATTCCAATTTATTTCTCTCTCTTTTAAACTTAACAAACATAACTGTACACATGCATTAACAATACAATAACACTCCACTATTTTCTAGAGCCTTCCGTTTTACCCTAAATATCTCGCAATAACGACCCCTCCCCTCCCATCGCTCAAATAGTATCTACAAAAATTCAGGGCAAATAACCGTACTGAAATTTTTCAATCATAACTTTTCTAAATTTCATACTTTTTTTGGCGGTGACTTATTTACATTTTTTTTTCTAAATCAGAAGAGGAACTTGCATACATCGAACTGCTATTTATCCATTTATTCATAATAAAAATATGCTTTTGAAATGGCGAGATTTCCTAATGTAATGAGAGAAGCATTTTATCGATCTTAATGATATGAGAAATTGGATAGATCAAATGCCCAGCCAGAGAATTTAGCTTTCATATTAATAAAAGAATCATTTTAGATGAATTTCAATTATCATATTCGAATAATTGTTTTTATGTCATTCATATGCATAGTGCAAATTCCATTCTAAATTTTATCACTTTACTATATATGCTCGACTTTTGTTAAATAGGTCAATCAAATTTTTGAAAGAGAAAAAAATTTGAAATTAGGCAATGAAATAAAGGAAGGCATGAATGATTGAACTGCAGGATGCAGCAGCAGCAGCAGCAGCAGCACATTCATTCACGTCTGATAGAGGGGATCTTTTTGGTGAGCAGAGGACAAACACATTTAGTGACATTCTCTTTGTGTATTTGGGTCACTCTTACTGTCCTTTTACATTTTTTTCTTCCTGCGATGTTGCAGAATGAAATCATTGGACAGTGCTAAATTAACGAGGATAACTAGCACCTTCCTGGGAGGAATGTCTCCAGCGGTGCTTACTGAATTCATATTAATCATCAAACAGTCGCTTTAATTAGAATATAAGAAACGATCGATTGAGAAGTTCCATACATCCAACTGAAACTAAACTGACAAGCAGTTTTGGTCTAACAAATATACCAAGCACATAATTTATCTATTTTGAGCATTTCTTCCTTTTTTCCAACATCAAATTCAGAAACTTTTCAAAGAGGCGGCAACTAAACAGTAAGTTCATTGATACGGCTGAGGTTTTGATTTTGAAAAATGAAAATTGCGAATTCCATCCTTTCGAAACTGCAAAAATTGTCAATTTCTAAAATGGACTAGTCGTGAATTTAAAATGTATCAAATCTTTCAAAAAGATAAAAAAACTTCAGAAAATTAAACTTCCTGACTTCATTTAATATTTTCATGCCATGAACATGAAACATTTGTAATTACTGTTATGAAGTGTTTCTGATCAATCACAATGAGCTTCTTCTCTAACATATTAAACAAACTACTTCAATTACACCGACTAATTAATTAATGAGTTCATTCTGCTCTTCGGTTGAGATTTCATTGAATTTGAATTGCATAAAAGATATTGCGGAACAAATTGTGGATCAATTTACCATCGAAGACATTAATCAAAGGTGTCATTAGAAGTGGCGGTCATTAACCGAACGTTGCAATTGTCGTCTCATATGGATCCTTTGTAAAAGGCTCCCGAATTATTCGTTCAATTAATTTACTAATTATATAGGCATACCGATTATTCATAATGTCAGTGGACTATTTAACTGAATTTACTCGCATTTCTGTTAACTTTTTTTCTTCTAACAGCGTTTGAACAAATGGTTGGACAATGAGTGCAAGACAACCCAATTGATTTATTGGGAAACGAACCAATCAATCAATCAATCGGTTTTCCAAGTAGTTCATAATTGACAGATAGAATGTCATTATTTTCGCTAAATTGCTAAATTCATTGCATGAAAAGCAGCTATCACTGAACGTTTATTGTTTGGAAAACTTTAACTATTAGAATGTCAGACTAATTAAACTGACCTGAATTTCCATGTTTTCTTTAGGATAGAAATCAGTTTAATGCACAAATAAGTATAGCATAAATATGTTCATTAGAACATACAACAGAAAATCATTGTAGCAAAACCAATTCAGCGTGTGTTTTAACGGCCACCACAAACTCGCAGTACGCTAATGGTCATCGATAGGATAGGGTGGTGAAGAGCAATATTTTGTAGTTTACTTAGCTTACTTAAGATTATCTTTGGTGGCAATTTGACTCGCATCTGTCACCGTAATTCAAGTTCACTGAACTTCAATACGAGTTCTAAAAAAGAAGTCCGTCATACCTTATCAAACTGATACCACAAAAATACCACGTATTGATATCACGTACCCATTAAGTTATCTTCTAACCTTCCTTTCTTTGCAAAAAAACAAATTATTAGAGCTTCATCAAAGAGCTAAAAGGAGGAAGATCGCATGGATTGCAAACAAATCGAAAACGTAAGAACGACAGTAACTCACCCGGAGAGATGAACAGTTTATTCACAAAAGTCCTGTTAACTCTTTTTACGAAATATCACAGTTAGTTTGTCCTTTCATTTTTCTTTCTTTTTCTATAATTCTTTTCTTCCATTTGACGGCCATCGATTAATTTTGGATTTCTTAAGATATAATTTTCGGTTAACTATAATCAGTCTCTTTTAATAGTTGAATTTTCATTAACACTGCATAACAGGGTGTACTGATAACAGTTTATCAGTAACTTTCAAAGCGTTTGTAAAGCACAGCTGAAGTGCGGTAAAGTGCAATTTGATTGTTATCACAAAAATGAATGATAAAGCATTTTTCAGCTTTCCATCACGGCTATCAATAAAAATATCATGATAATAAAGCGAAAAAAAATAATAGTAATAATAATAAAAGTTATCATATAGGTCGAAATATCACAATTCCAAGGCTCGGTGAAGTTGTTGGCGGGTTTGGACACAGAGCTTCATGATATTTTTGTAGTTTAACTCTTTAAGATTCTATTACATTAAATTACTTCCCTTACAGTCCATTACAGTTTTACTTTTAAAACTTAGAATTTGAAAGAATACAGCATTTTTAAATAATAAAATGCTGATTTTACTAAACAAAGAAACGATAACTTTTGGCATATCGCATCCTTGAAAGTCGAACAATTGTTAACTGATGAATGTTTGAATAAATTAAAAGCAAGAAAGATAAGTAAATAACATCGCAAAATTAAGAGGAATTAATAAATAAGCAATATTTATAAATCACAGGATACGAAAAACTTGGAATATAAAAGAATCAAAGAATAAGTTATTGGAAAAAATATAAAAGATAAGGCCATTATTTGGGTAATAGGTTGACCTGATAGTTGAGCAAAATGAACTTATGGAGAATAAAATATCTAAAATTAAAAAAATAATTAGGAAATTTTACTCCACCTCAATATTGCTAGTGATACTACTAAAATTAAATTAATTAAAAAGACGACAATGATTAACTCATATGAATTATATCCAAACGATGGCACGAGCAAAATAAAATAGAAAAGTAATTGATCTAATACATAATTCTTAACTAAATTTATAAATTAGTGCTAAATTATCGAAATTTGGAAGGCACAAAGATTTGCATAACCATGTAAACATAGCAAAGTTTAGGAATAATAAATTAAACAAAGATGAAACAGTATTTGTACCATGGACTAGAAATTTTGATTAAATCAGGTATGTATAAGTGAAAGATTTAATGGTATCGTACCGAGTGGAGCTCCAACATGTTCTGCCATAGCTCGTTCCGCATCCATTCGTGAGCGGAAGCGCACTAATGCTTCACCGGCATACTGTGCCGTTCCCCATCGTAGCATTTGAACACTTTCAATTGCTATCTAAAAATCAATTTTTCAATTTTTGGAGCAACACTAAAGGATGGATTGAAAATCTTCCATTATATTATATTTTCTAACCAATGTATTTAACAGTGGTTCGAGAATGATCGATAAGTAGACTTGATTCATCCTTGTCAAAGTTAATTAAAAATGTCTATATATCAAATTAAATGTATTATTTAGTTGAACAGATCTGAACTAATAGAAATCACCGACGACTACATCAAGATATACCGTAACAACGGCTTATCCGAATATAATACTCTGTCCTGATATAATGATATCCTATGTTGTTACCATGATAAATTAAATAGGTTGCCGAAATATTAAATTCTAAAGGTGCATGGATCATTTATGTATCCTATCAGAATAAATTCGAAATGTAAGCTTGCCTCTCTTCCTTTCCTCGCCCCATAACTTCTCTGACCACCCATCACTTCAAGTATTATTGCTTTCGTCCCACATGTCATTAAGTGAGCAACTTAACAAATAATACTTTTCCTCATAAATGGGGTTGGTTTTTTTACTTGGTAAAGAAGAAAATCTTTTGCGCTAGTCATTTAAATTCTCATTTAAATTCTAAGAAAATGACTGCTTGGAATAATCAATTAGGAAAGCAACCTCCGGATTGGTTTGAAAATACGCCAAAATATCTTGCGGTGTAATATTTGGGCAAAGTCCGGTAACCAGAACTAAACCAGGTTGCGACTGCAGTGGATAGATACTTGGTGATGCTGGTGGACTAAGACACGGCCAATATAACGGCGTAAACGGTGGTACTATTGCTGGCATCAAACTTTGAACAGTTTCTGAAAATAAAAAAAACACGCACACACTGGATTTCTAATCTAGTCGTTTCACTGGCTCTTTTGATAACTGAAGAAAGTTTTAGAAAACTTGGATGTCTTAGAACTTAGATCCTGTTATTCTTGATCTGGGCAATTCACATGCAATAACATCAAAACTGATGTTATCTGAATTGAATTATTTCGTAACAGACCTGAATATTACGTAATAAAGACCTGAATATTACGAAATAAGGTAAAACGACAAAAAACTTTATTAGTGTAAAGTTCGTGTTTATAGTTTTAAAATTTAAGTGTGAAGTAGCTTACGTTGTGAGAAAAGCGGTCTTGGTTGCAAAATGAACTGTGGTGGCAAGGGTGGGTTTGCCAGTACCAAATTCATATCTTCCGGGCTACATTGGAATACCTCGATATATCGCTGTTTCTTTCCTATTTGCATGTATTTGTTATGAGCTAATGCAGCAGCAGTTGCGGCACTCATCTCAGAATCCATCTGTATGAAAGCTTCTCCGCTAGGATGGCCTTGCGCATTGTATACCATATGCACTCCATGAAACATTATCAGCACTATTCATCATTATCGTTTCGTCATTACAATATTTTATCGCATTCTTATCACTTCCATCATCACTGTTATCAGGACAGTGAAAAGGTAAACACTGTTTCTTCCGCCAAGATTTTTGATTTAACCCTCGCACTGTTGCGCAGGATCTGAGAACTTATTTACATCTCGGGGAAGACGACAGATGAAATAAAAATAGATGAACAAATCCAAATCTTCCAAACCTGAGTTCTGGAACGAAAACATAAAGGAGAAAGGGACTGAAGACCGCCTAAATCCGATGTTCCCTCTCGGAAGAGCAGTATATTACCCTTTTCTCTTCCCTCTACTTCACGTTATCATCAATCCTTTCATCCATTTCATTTCACATGATTATTTGAAATTAGTTTGGATAAAACTACTTCATACTACTTTCGTACGTTCATATTTAACTCACTTCATCAGTAATCAATGAAGAACATACTCTCAGCAGTTAGATGTCAGCAAATTGTGCTTTTCTAACTAACGCACATATTTTGTTTTTAAAATTAATAAATTATGAGTTTCTATCACCATAAATCGCTTTTGAAAGCAAAAAATGAGTGATACATCCTATTATTTCGGTAAGTATTTTCATCACTTGTGATAGCGTAAATTAAAATAATTCTTTGAATGTATTCATAACTAGAAAAGTTAAAAGCTGTAAAAGTTTAAAAGTTATTAATACTTTATTAAAAATTTGTCATTTTAATTTTATAGCATTAATTTAAAAAGGTAAATGTCTTCTAACTTCAACCAGATGACGTACTCATTAACTTCGATATTTGCCTTGAAAGCAACGAAATTTAACTTTGTTCAAGGCAGTCATCCATCATTTATTGAATGAAAAGTTCCGCTTACCTGAAACATAATGTGTCGAGCGGTTTCGCCCAGAAATTCGACGATATTTTCTACATGTGCTTCATAGGGAAGACCTCTTAATCTGATGCAGTCTTTCCTACCGCTCCCGTGAAGCATCATGCGTTGGTCATTTTCCAAATTTCGATTGACTACTTGTTGCACTTCTGCTTGGGTTGATCTGTAAGTGAGTTGATTTTAATTTTCAAAACAGCTCACTCACAAGAAACGATTCGTAAATTGCTAATTGCTAGGATTTCATGTAAAACTAATAGTTGAAACAAAAAGAATAATCGTAAATAGTTCAACTTTAGCATTGTGACATTGCTCGAATTAGAAATAATCAAGAAATTGGATGAAATGGACTAAATAAATGAGATGATAAAAGATATTTTGGAACAACATCTAACTATAAAAATTAGTGAAAAACGTGAATTGATATAAATGAAGGGAACTGATCAATTTTTTTTTCAGCGAAGGTATATGAAAGTGGAAATTTTACATGTCGCATAATTCTCATAAAACTGCCTGTGAATGTCATTTAACACACATATTGTGAACTACGATATATATCAGCTGTTATCAGCTGTTGAATCGACTCGATGACGTTATACTGCCAGCTAAGTTCTATCTATCCAATGAAATATAAATAAAATTATGGTATTCAGATTTATCAAAAGTTGAAAAGTCTACTGAGAATTGAGTCAAAAATAGTTTAGCGATAAAATTTCGTGATAGTACCTTAGTTGTCAAAAATACCAGGATTCTTTTAAGAACAAATTATACTTCTGCTAGAAAGTAGTGGAATTTTTCAAGAAGTATTCGTATTTCTTGTATCACGGAATTGTTGATATCAATCGGGAATGATGATTGATATCTGGGATATCCAATCCTTTTCATTTTAACTCCTTTTTTTCAACATTTTATGCAATCAGTGTAATTTCGGAAAACTCTTTAATGGATTATTTGAATTTCACTTAAGTTTTACACATTACTGACATACTTTTAGCGTTTACTTATAAAATGGAGAACTTCTGCTTCCCAAACGAAACGAAGAAAAAGCTGACGGATAGTGTCATAGACACAAAAAAATATCCGATATACCCTCATGTGATATGTAGTGCCAATGCCAATAACCATTCATATTTCGCGAAAAATGCTATTCCAATTTACATTACGCATGAATTAACAAATCAGCAAGAATAAAGAAGTGAGAGAAAACAATCACACCGTTATCACAATGAATTCGATAAAAATTTTAGAAGGACACTAATCTCCTCTTACTATTCCTGAATTTTTCTATATTGGAAAAAAATGATCGCTGCTGTAATAAGAAATTTGAAATGCTGTTGCACAATTTAAATAAAAGCCTTGCTTTCATGTTTTCTAATGACTTAAATTTCACTTTATATTCAAAAGAAAATTAAATATTAAATAACTTGCCTGAAAAGTTCAATATACCGAGTACCAATGGTACGTTTATGTTTGGTAAGCGCTTTTTGGCCATCTTCCTCACTGTTAAACATTACAAAAGCATCACCGGTTGGTCGACCATCACTCTTATTCACAAATAAAATACCGCCATCTGTTACTTTACAACCATTCTCACCCTCTGCGAAAAATTCGAGCTAAAAGAGTCCGAGAATGAAAAAAAAGAGCGCTATGCTATTTACGAAATTTAAACAAACTAAAATTAGCAAATTTCAACCTTATAATTTTTTGCTTACAAATTTTCAGAATAAAAGATAAGTGTCAAGATTGGAGAGTTGTAACCCAGTCAAGTTCAACACATTACGTGTCATATTAGCCACACGTAAGGAACGTAGGTGTACTCAAAACACAGAGTTTGAAAAGCCTATCGATGCGCTCGTTTGCTAACTTATCCGTCTCAGGCTCTTTTTTTCTGCCTGACACTTCAAGATATGGTACAGCTATCGTTGTTGCTGCTGCTACCGCTGTTTATTCCTGATCTAAACTTCCGTTCGCATTTCCTAGCGATAAAATCGAACAAGTTTTGAATCACTTCCCACATACTCATGCCAATTATTTTCAAAAATCCGATGGACCCATTTGTTATTTTAACTTGCTCCTACAGAAATGGTTGCCTTATAATTCGACAAGATCCCAGTACTTTAATTTTTAAATTAAACGTATCGCTTGGATTCAACTCAGCACACTACTAAACGAAGTTAAATTTATAAATGCAATGAATAATGAATGACTAACAATTTGAGCTTCGGTACAATCATATGGAAGGCCCCGCATACGAACAATCATGGCACCAGTGCTACCGCGACTCACAAAACGTACTGCTTCTGAGTTGGAACCTGCAAATGCAATGTATGATAATAGCAATGCAAATGATAGAAATAGAAAAAGCGAGATCAGGTAGGAAGGTACAGGATAGCGGAGAAGCCAGTCGAAAAATTCAATGTAACTGTGAATTTATACGAAAGAGAAGGGATGGAAGTAAGGTGAGAGTGAGCATTGGTTATGGCAAGTTAGGGAGGAACAGATGGGAGAATACCTACCTACTCCATCTACCTACCTACTTACCTATGTATCTTTCAATATATACATTTATCTAGAAGGGTAATGGGTTTGGAGAAGAAAGGTACCAGACAAAGAACCAAAAATCTTAGCAGTAACATAAGCACAACCCAATATGGTTCATTTATAAGTGCACCTGTTCCGAGTAAAATTTTTCCGCATCTATTTCATTCTCTTCGGTTAGTTTTATTCATCACACATTATTATCATTTTTCAAACGATATTATATAGAAATGTTGAGCTTTATTCAGGTGTTCAACCGCCGCCGCAACAGCTGGACGAATGAAAAAAAGTGATATTTTTCAGGGATGCATGCTGCATGCATATTTGCATAGCTGCTAAATTGCGCGATCGACCTGAATCCATCCCCGCTTACGTATTTTTCTTCCTTCTACTAAACACAACAGTACCTTCAAAAGGGATTTTATAATTCGTTCATTTCCTCGCAAGCAATTCACAATCTGCTTCTCTAACATGCATTTTCAAATTCCATGTTTAATGTAATTTTTCCAATTCCTTAAACTGATCGTATTTCATAATACTATTTACTAAGAAGAAGAGGATTGATTCACTTGCAAAATGAATAACTGTGATGTGATGAATAAAGGTGAGATAAGAGGTTAATAGTAATATTTTATCTTATTATTCTCATCTGATGATTCATCCATTTTAGTTTTACAAGTGATAATTTTAACAATTCTAAGATTATAACAAGATAGAGATAGGTATTAATTTAAAACAACTATTAAAATTATATGAAATGTCATTATCAATTACAACAGTATTTCTACGATTTGATCCTTTCTTAGGATAAATTTTCAGAAATAAACGATATGCAAAATGCTAAAATAAAACTAGCTATTCACTACTACTATTCATGTTATTATGTTTACGATACCTCATACACCTACACCTATAATTTTTGAAAAGCAAACACGACACCTACACACACCTACACACACCTACACACACACACACACACACACACAGACACACACACACACACACGTTGTGGCGCTTCAATACATGCAAACAATACGTCGATACATAACTGTTTGAATAAATAATGGAAGACCTAAAGAACATCACAAACAGCAGTATGGCACCATAGGCAATACATTTATTACTTCTCCCCTCCACAACAGCCATTTCGAAAATAATAATAATAACAAATAAAATTCTTTTGGAACGTTTCAAAATGTTCCTAAAATTTCAAAATCTGAATAAACCATTTCATAACTCCACAAAGCATTTCTCTCGCTTAATCCAGCAGTGCAAAGATTAGTGATCAATAATCACACAGTGTGATTATTTGGAAATAGAAAGTTTCCTGCACCGTAACTACACAATTCTCAAGTACCTTATGTATTGCAAAATAATCACTCACCTGCAGCAACCTCTAGAAAATCGTTTCCTGTGGCGCGATACACTTCGATGTAACGGTTGTGTAGGAAATGTCGATGCCTTCTGAGCGCTAATTCACGTTGCTCTGAATCTTCAAATCTTACAAGTGCTTCACCATTGCGCCGACCTTCTGGACTGAGACAAAGTGCAACACCGCCACTGAAAGAATCTGCATGAAATGATGGAATCTTTTAGTTTCCCTATTTAACGAGGAATTGCAATTGCCAGGCTGAAACAAAACACACCTTACTTATTACTATTCACAAAACTTTCTGACAAGATGACACAGTCGCCACAAATGAATTTGTTAGCATTAGTAACCGACCCATTTCATTCAATTGAAAGACGCCACTTGTTGAAAATTTTCTCTTTTCATTCATTCACCTTCCTCTAGCCACGCCTAGCAATTCCTAATCGTCGGTTGTAAAGTCTAATTAAAACTGATACATACATAGACGTTTAAATAAATCTGCAAAATTTCATATAAATTTTTTCATTTTAAAATAAAAGGAGAAACAGTTTTAAAAGTGACTATACCACTATCATATCACTGCTATCATTTGTCATCATTATCACTCTTACTACTATTCATACTCCTATCTGAATTATTTATTATCTTACCATTGTTACTATTGTACTATTATTATTATTATTAATATTATCGTTATAATTCAGATTAATTGACAATAAATAATACTATTAATACTACTATTATCAGTGATAATAAATAATACTAGTAATTACAGTACTCCACTATTATGATTAACAATTATTTGTAGTAATAAAATTCTTATTATTACTACTACTGTTACTAATTATTATTGCTAATTATTACTTTACCAATTGCTTATTCTTGCTAATTATTATCATCACTAGTTATTATCAATTATCGTTGCTATTAATTGTCACCACTGATTATTATCATTAATTATAATTATTGATATTATTAATCTTTATTTCACAGTTCCTTCTTTGACAACAAACAGATACACATCGTAACGAAGTGATAGAATGATAAGAAGGTTGAAACGAATGGGTCATGTAGATGGCTTGTAGTGAAAAGTTAGTATATACCTGGATAGTAAGAACCGAACCCTTTGTGCTTCTGACTTGTCAGATCTAGTGTTTACGTATTTGTAGCCCTTATACATGAACGAAATGCGTAAAAGGAAAGATACACCTTGTCGATGTTATCAATGGTGCCATCTCCCATCAAACCGACGTAGCCATCCGATCTGACTGTTAAGGAAGATTTGAAAGACCACGACAATAAAAATTGAATGAACTGAAAGTGATGAAATGAGCATTCTCTTAAATGTTTAGAATGCGTAGGCTAACGTTCGGTTATCAGTAAGTGCAAACAGCTCAACGGAAACGCAAAACGATCGAGCGACATTTAATGTGAATAAAATTTACAAATATAATTGAACGAACAATTACAGTGTACGGAGACAAGCAGAGGCCACTATTATTTCCACTTCTACTGATTCTATTAATTTACTTGTCAGAAATCGAAATATTATCACAACCTCACTAGTTAGCTATTCACTATCTTACTTCTTTTATTACAGTTTTAGTTCATTGGTGTAAAAGTATCAGTAACGTTATTTTTAGAGACTGTAAAATTACCACACTAAAATTAGAAATTCCTCAAACAGAAATCTAAATTCATTTAGACCAAACGTTTGCTATAAATTCATGCATGTTCTTTTGAACACTGATCATTTTATACGTGGCCCAACCCGAAAATATTAATAGCATCTTTAAATGAAAGGTCAATACATCAAATAAACGCTTATGTCTCTTTCAAGTCTTGTCATCTCCCATCGTTAACATTGATATGTTTGCGAAGCGGGAAGGAGTGCTTAGGTTTTTAAAGACAGGGAATATTTCAATTTAATTCTAGAAAATTACATTACGTGTGATAGGCATGTAGTAGAAAGTTTTGAGCTTAACATCCTACCGTTGCTGCACCCTCCTTCTCCTTTTATCAACACTGTTTGTTGCAATATTTTGTTTCTTCTTGTCCCTTTGATTTTTATCAATTTTATACTTTTTCTTTTTTAATTGAAGAAAAGTTCGACCTATCGAAGAACTTTTTCTTTGTTGAAAATCTGGCAGCTTTTTGTCCTAAACAAAAATATGAAAATAAACGGACCGAATTCTCTCATCCATTCCTTCCTTTTCATCACCATCACTTTCTATCGATTAGCATTAGCATGATAAATGAAATAATAAGAAATGCTAAAATTCATTTCATATTTTTTTGTCATCGTATAACAATATTTCTTTGTGTTCACAGTAGCCGGTGGAAACAGTGTATGACAATTATTTCTTGAAAAAAGTGTATCGCTGTAAGTTGGGACAAGTTACGCTTACTGATCCTATTATCACTATTGTTATCATCATTATCACTCCATATTGAGTGATATGACTATATTCGATCGTCATAAAAAGCTATTTGAAGTACAATGAGATTTTATTTTTTCCACTTCATCTACTGCTACTGATGTAATAATTTTTTTCAATGAAAAGAAAGTTGCCCTGAAAATAATGTGTACACAATTTAGTACCAATATATCTTATCAATAAAATTGATAAATGTAAACTAATTAGTGACTACCTTAAAAGTTCAACTCAAATTCATTATCAATAAGGGGATGAAAGCGCTGAATTGAATATTGCAAGCGTTAATTGATAAAGTGAAATAAAATGTGGTATGATCGGATTATTTGATCTATCGGACAAAAATGACACTCCTAATCTAATACACACATCTGAGTAACTGATTTCTATGTTTTGAGTACAATGAAAACTCCACTGGCGTAAATTGTTGCAAACAATGAAATATCAGGACCAATAACAATGACAATCATTTCAAACTTTAACATATCGATGAATTCTCTTCAGTTTAATATGGTTATGAAAGTTCGCACAGATTAGCAATTCTACGAGTACATTCGAAAAAGACTGTTTATTGAGAAACTAATTTAAGTAAAAATTCGAGAAAAGAATTGCTAAAAATTCTTTCGTTTTATATCTATAAAATACCTTTCTCCCTCTTAACCGTCACTGATGAGTTTAGAAAAATAAAACTTCAAAAAAAGAGATTAGGTTTCCTGAGATAGTTCTCGCTCTAAAATAATAATTTGAATAAGCCACCAATTGAGTTTATTTAAAATTTTAGCTCCATGAAAAGACCTCCCAAAACGTCTAGATTTCACTTTTTTTGCTCCTTAATTTGAATTTTCAAGCTTTTTTATTCCTCCAGCTATTTTAGGGCAATTAATTCGCTTGTGCTGTTAAAAAGAATCATCAAATCATCAAAAGATATGTCATTAAAAGATTTTGCCTTGAATTTTATCTTTCCACACTCCAATTTTTTGTTTAAATTTTTGTCAAATATTTCTTCAAATTATTTAATATCCGTTCGTGAAAATGAAAAGTAATCTCTCAACTCCTAATCATCTGATCTCCGATTCCTTAAGTTCCATCACGTTGTAATGCGGTTTTTACTGAAAAATTATACTGAAAAATGCACATATACTCACGGAGCAATATTTAATCCGATGAAAAATTGTACAATGTCGTGATCGGTTGCTTGCCAAGGAAGACCACGGGTGCGGACAACCACTTCGGAGACTAACGATGTTTCCGGTAAACTGAAATAAGATAAGTGGAAGATCAAGTAGGAGAACACTTTAGCATACTGATACCTTGATTTAATATTTCACGATGTTTACTAGCGATGGTTTTGCGCATATAACAACGACAATACTTTGTTATTTTTAATTTTTCAAACAGACCAGAATAAGAACTTTCAAATTTAGAGCGTAAAATGCAATTATGCTGACTAATTTGAAATAAAAATAGGAAAGAGAGCAACGAACTTTTAAAATTGAAATTTAGCTTCAGTTTTCCAATGACTTACCTTTTGATTAGAGCTAAAAATTTTGAATATTTTAAAATTTCAATAGATGGTTGAAATAAAACTGAATTTGAAAGACAATTATACGCCTTGCACTTATTGATATTTATTGCCGTAAATACATTTTTGAAAGAGCAAGCTATCAATTATTCAATTTTAATTTGAAATACGATAGCCGAAAATCATTGGATAAAGAAAAATGCCACTTATTTGTTAGATGCAAAAAAATGGAAAAAATTAAAATAACAATTAAAGTGAAGAGTGAAAGGAATGAATAAATTTCACAGAAATATTAGTTGAAGAGCTTCAACGAATATACTTTTAATTCTTCGGAAATTTAAAGTCTTAGAATTTGATGACCGGAATCAGCAAATGAATGCAATGTCTATAAAAGGTAAGCTAAATGATGAAAGAACTGAAACAGTTTTACACTGAACGAACCATATTGCATTGCGTAATTCCGTTTTTACGTCCTCAACAGAGCCAATGAAATCTTCCGCTCCTGTAAAATGAGGAACGTTGAAGCCCTCTTTCCACCATTATGCATTCAATGTTTTCGGGTACGTACTGAGGAAGAACATGAAAAAAAAGTTTGGCTTACAATCGTTAAGTTTTCAAAAGGATCCTTTCCTCCACGAAAAGAGTAAAGTTGGTTTAAAATTTTTGTAAAACTTTGGTGCAACATTAATTCGTTAGTTTCTAATCTTTCCTAATTTAGGCAATCATAAATCATTCTAAAAGAGAGAGATCATTGCCGAGACCTTGGATATATATAAGTGTTCTCACAAATCTCTTTCTCTTTGACAACAAAAAAAAAGAAAAAGGAAAGCAATTCTTTGATCAGAGTACTGGAAAAAATCCCCGTGCTCTTTTTTTGTTATAGTACGGTGGATGGACAGGTAGAAGCGGAGTGGAACGAAAGCTCTGCTTCACCTCTACAATCATAAACAATGTTAACTATCGACAGCTGTGAAGAACCTAATGCTGTTACTTATGCACTTTTCCGAAGATACTTTTTAAGATATCCGATTTCACTTTTGCCTTGAAAATATCACTCAGACTGTTACCACAAAATGCACTAATCATTTCAATTCGTTACATTTGAAAAATTTGATAAATTAAATTAAATGATCATATAAGTCCAGTTTTGCCAAAAATTTCAACAAAACGATGTTAAGCTATTAAAATGAAAGACTGAGTAGTCACTGCCTAGCTCTCTCAAGTGTTACTTATTCAACTTCATTGTGCTACTATAACCTATTTTTTAAGTTCAAAAGTTTGCTCCTCGAGAACTTTCTGTCTTTTCCTATTTCTCAATTTAGCAATGATTTGCTTAAGAAATTAATCATTTCGAACCCCCGAACAAATGATATGATATGAGTCAATGTATTATGTGGCTTTGCGGTGATATCTAAGTTGGATCGAAACAATGTCGACAAGAATGAAACTGCTTATGATTATTTGAACTCATACAATCAAACATTCTGCAGAGCAAGTAGGATATGACGGATACGCCTGTTACGAAGAGGCAGTGAAGTTGTACTGAGTGAAGAGAATTATGGTAGCGCAGATAGACCGCTGTTGAGCAGAAGAATCGTTTTAGGAATAGCCATTTTAAATATTTATAACTTTAAGAATCGAAGAAACAATTTTGACTCTTTTGGTTCTGCTTGTTGGGGTGTTTTTAAAGTGTGCGATAAAAGCGATCATCGATTATTTTTTGTGTTCTACGACAGTATTTTTTGCTTACCAAAACTTCCCAACAATTGGTGTCTTTTGTGGGAGTGCAATTATCAGCTTGACAAAAGTGTGATAAGAGCGTAGATTAAACTATTTAGTCATCCTAAAAGTGGGTGACCTTCTGCAGTTTGTCATGCGGAATAAATATAAAGGAAATTCGAACCTCCCTGTCATCATCAATCGCCGCTAAATTCTTTCTAATAATATCACTTTAAATTCGCAGTTTCATAGTGCGAACCGCAAATAAATGAATTCAGGTTACTGAAATTATCCAGTTTCTGTCTTAAAATTGGTCAAATACCATTAATTATTTACAAAAATTTTTGTTATTTTCGATGATTCCACTTTTATTCTTTTACAGTAATTACTTAATTTAGTATTTGATTAAAATGATTCTTATGAGATGAATACCTTCTATCAGTACCTCATTCTACCAATCGACTTAAATCCCATTCTCAGTGCAGGTGACAGAATAAATTAGTAGCTCATTTTTGAAGAGACAGGAGGATAATAGTGATCATCTGGATGGCATCATCACAGTGCTCGGACTATCTAACAGATAAAAATATATCATGTATGCTGAAAAATCCTGTCTTCATTTTACGCAGTCGTAATTAATAGTTATTATTTATAAATAAAATTGAAGATAGATGGAATTCTTATTGCAGTTATAAATAAAAAATTTGGAAAATATGAGATGCTTTCAGAAAAAGAAACTTTAGATGCTATAACTGTAAATTAAATTCCTTTTAAATCTTTTTGCAATACAGTACATATTCGAATCGGCAAGAATAAAAGTGACATAATTTTCAGGAATGCTCCTCTTAAATATCAAAAAGTTATAAGTCAAGTTGAAATGGAAACAAAAGTTGGGGGGGGGGGAGGCAATAAAGGGAGCCTTGTGGAATTTATAAAAATAAAAAAAACGTCAGTCATGTTGGTCATTAGAAGAATCAGAAAGCTTTCACTAACCTTCACATAAATAATGAATCCTGTCACGTATTAGATTCAGTTCATCCTCTAATGAGCACTTTCCATCAACTGGTAAAGCTTCAAACCGCGAGATATCGATAAATTTGTGAAAGAGTGGAGATAATGTGAAGGATAATCGTAATGCAAGAGGATGTAATACCTGCCTGATGGCACTAATACCATTTGTTACTAATACTGAATTATCTGGTACCGTATTTTCAATCTATAATTGAAAATCGGACTTTTAAGTAATTTGCGATGTTAATATAGTATATATGTGTTCTATGACAACATACATAGCTACTCATCCAGCGGTTCACTTCTGCTAATTGACGTAATAATATTATTATTATTTTAAAAGCACAACAACAAAACAATAATAATAATAATAGTAACAATAATAATAATAATAACAATAATAATACTAATGATAATAGTAACAAATAATAATAAATAACAACAATGACAATAATAAATAATAATAATAATAATAATAATAATAATAATAATAATAATAATAATAATAATAATAATAATAATTAATAATAATAATAATTAATAATAATAATAATTAATAATAATAATAATAATTAATAATAATAATTAATAATAATAATAATAATAATAAATAATAATAATAATCATGAAAACATATCATAAAAACGTTGTTCGGAATGAGATTCAGGAATTGCAAAAAATTTGAGAAAACGAAAAGAATAATTAGCAAATGAAGTGCTGAAATATGACAAAATGAGGTCATAAAGAGATTTAAAAAATTTTCTTGTATTTAAAAAAATTTTCTTTGCTAATAAATATGATAAAGTAAAGTGCTAAACATGAGAATTGCTTCGATCTGATAATGGCATCTACTTGTATTTAAGAGGTTAAAAGGTATTTGAAGGTAAAAAGTTTGCCTTCTGAAGAGCAGCTTGTAGTCCTAAAGAACTGACATCCAATTCTTCAATAGTAGTAAGTTTATTAGTGTATTGACGATCAATGATAGTAAAAGCAATGGTTCGTACAGGTGCTGAATCAGATCCTTGTTCCCTAGTTGCATTACAACCGGATGTCCTTAGCGCAAACGGAATCAGTGAAGTTGATGTCGCTGCCGAAATTGGTTGTGGACCGTGTGCCATATAAATAGGGTTAGCAGGAAAGGGTGACTAGAATGAGGTAGAATTTGGGAGCGGGAGATTGCTCCGGAAAGAATATTCAGTCGTAAATAGTGCGGTAGTGATTGATGGATAATGGAATATGTGAAGTACGGCTCCTAGTGTGCGGGATAAGGAAGGAGAAGGAAAAGTTCTGCGAGATGGAATGGATGGATGTGTCGGTCGAGTTGGTGGCGTAATGATGAGAAGTGAGCATCTGAAATGTGTCAATGTGGCTGAAAGAGCCAGGCAGCGTAAAGAAGGAATTCGAGCAATTGCCCGCGTAAAGAGAGAGCTGCAGGGAACGGTGTCTGCCGCAAGTTGACGAATTTTTCTTTTTCAATTACAGTTTGAAGTGTGTCTTTCGTGCGCCCAAAGATGAAACTTTTAGACAAACAAGACTAGTTGATAAATTTAACAGGTACAAGGAAGGGGAGGGAAAGAAAAAGACATGGAGAGTTACATGGTGACGGTTTGACGTATATGCATGTGTATGAAAAGAGACCGTGTAAGGCAGGGTTCACCGATCGCTCTATAGCCGTGCAAGGTGATGACAGTTGACAACAGAGGACTGGCAGAGATGAAGACCGGGGAGAGAGAGAGAGAAAAAAAAGGTTTTAAATTCTCGATATCACATTTTGGTATATTTTCTAGACCGCTGCGTAAGATGGCGTCCTTGGATATATGGATATACGAACCATCCAGCCATTGGTCTCTCTGTCCACTAACCAGTTTGCTGTTACCTTTATTACACGTTCTACCATATCAATAATTAATAGCACGTTTAGAACTATTTTCCGTCTTCTCACACTCAGATCCCGTCTGATGCTTTTTGGGAAGCTGGACGAGTGCAACAAGTAAATTCCGCTGGCTACTGTGAACTTTATTGCAAACTCACACGTATCAACGCGGTCGGATGCGGCATTATGCAATCAAACACAATCTTTGGTGCAAAAAAAAGGAACTGATGCTGAATTTCAGAATTTGCGGAAACTTAACTTACCATATATAATTGCACATTATTAACTCGAAAATTTTGTATCTTGCAATTTTCCAGTCAATCCATACTCTGTCTGTTTTGAGCTTACAAATATTGTCGAAAATTTTTAGGAGTTGTCCAGAACTGGTCTGTGTCTCAGATATGAAAATAGGTCACTTTTGCATAAAATAGTGCATATAGTTCGAGCTGACATGGCATTTTCCCTATGTTTCAGAGATTTTCTGCTGTATTGAAAATGAATATGTTTTCTTGTTTTTATTTTTTGACATTTTTTTTTTATCACGCACTTTGAGAGCGCCGCTACCAATCGAAAGGAATGTTAAAGGACTGATAGATAGTCTTTTTTAGTTTATTTGACAATACTATCGCCATTAAACTGAATTGGTTTTTTGTTAGATGAGAAACTATCCGCTGTTTAAACAGATAAATATTTTGACAATATAACTTCCCTCTCTCTCTTCTCCTGAAATATTGAAATATTGTCATTCCATTTCTTCCTACTGCTGAATTGCAACAATATCGGAAATACACATGTTCATTTTATTTTCCTCCCGATATTCCCCTAACAGTCACTTCTATTTGCATAAGCTCACTAAAGCCTAGCAAGGAATACGTGTTACATATGCAAATATAAACTCTCAGAACAAAGAAACAACATTAAAACACAACATTCCAGCTACAATAAAAGATTTATGACAACGTGTTTTCATAATTCCCTCTAAACTCCCTCCAAACTGCCTCTTTTTATACAATTCGTAGTCGAAGAAAGTGCGGCAGAGCTAATTATCTGTTGGAAAAAAGGAAGAAAATGACAAAAGCAATAAAATTTTCGGTCTAATAGTTAGAAGAAATTAAAAGGTGTAGATGGCCGAAGGATGAAACTTGAAACTTACTGATGTATTTTCATTTTTTTTTTAATTCGATTTATGCAAATTAAGTCGTACGTCATTTTGTTGTCACTTCAATAAAGAGGAAAATCATTAGAAATTTTATAAAAACCGCAACTCTCATGATTTTGCTCGCAGTCAGTTCTATTTCAGGTAGTTCTGCTTCATTTTTTATATGGTAATGTAGGCTTTCTCCATGGATGTATAATTTCCTAGCAGCCATTGTTGGTCTCAAAAATCTCACTAATTTCAAATTTCATACCTTCATAATTGCTAAAAGGAAATGAAAAACAGAATTAAACAGAAATTTAAATGTTTAAAATTTAGGCGTGCAAATTCTAAAATTAAGAATTAGAAATAGAAAAAAACCCGGTAAAGAAATATATACTTATTTTAACCGATTTGAATTTTAAAAATGTTTAGCAAATTGATACCTCTCAATAAGCCTATTTACAGGCAAAAAATTTTTTCCATTCAATTCAAGAAATCAGTTGAGTTGAGTGGAAGGACGTCGGAAGAGATGGTGTAAAGGGATAGAAAAGGCCTGTTGCTATAACGTCTTATAATTCAGACTACGTTAAAATACTTCAAAATGAGAAGAAAAAAGCAACCTGTTCTTCTGCGAAGAATTAGTCACTCCGGGAGAGCTGGTTTCACTGCTTGAGGAATATTCCATGCAATCGCTCTTGTCGTAGGCTCGGTGAATAACATAACAAAGGTCGCTGACGTGTACAATCACAACTACAACTTGCTCGACTGTGCTATTATGCTTATGCATACTAACAGCAATGGCAACAAAAATCCTTACTTTTTTTCTCAACAACAAAATATTCTTAATTCCTTAAATTTGAGATTTCGATATTTAAAAAAAAGACAGGACGGTTTGGATTGATGGTAATAGCCACAGCAGTCTATTAAACTTTGAATTTGTTTCTCTCTCAGTAACAATAAGCACAATAGAACATGTGTTCTTCATCCAGAAATTTAATTACTTCTTTACTACTTAACTAAAGGAAGTAAACGATGCAAAGAAATATATATCATTGGTATCAAATGACTACAATAATTAAAATTATTTAACAGTAAAGAACAGATTGAAATGAGAAACAGTTCCAGTTCATGTTTTAAATTTCAGTTGCAAAAAGTTAACTGAAAGGAAAAAACGAGATGATTATAAAAAGAAAAGCAACAGTTTAGTGGAAAAACAATGAGGGCAACGAGTATTGCTATAAATTCGTAATACTCTTCAGCTAACATAAAACTATCGTTGAATGGAAGTAAACAATAAACGATTTTTTCTTGTCCGTTGGAAACTGATAGATTCAACTGTAGTACTGATTATTATTATTATTATTATTTATTATTATTATTATTATTATTATTATTATTATTATTATTATTATTATTATTATTATTATTTATTATTATTATTATTATTATTATTATTATTATTATTAT